>CAUYLG010012907.1:0-35368 GCA_963573385.1 Cacajao melanocephalus | reverse complement strand
CCATCTCCCTAAGCCTTAGTTCTCTCATCTAAATGGAGATAACACTGGTGCCTCCTGCATGGGCGTGTTTGAGAATTAGAATGATGACAGATGAAAAGCCTTGGGTCTGATAGGTCTACAGCTGCCATGACTATTACAGGCAAAACCTACACATCTCCCTCCCCTTCCCTGGGCAATAGCAGCTCCTCCTGGCCGGCTGGGAGAAGCAGGAAGGCCGGTCTTGATCTGGGAGGTTGTAGTTAGTCCACATCTTCCGCATGGAATGTTCTCCTATGTTGCCAGTCTAGTAAGGAGAAAAAGTGGGGTGATGTAATGCTGGCCACCAGCTAGCCCCTTGGGGTGTTATTCCATCAGCAGGGCTGGTTTCCCAGGTGTGCAGCCCCTGCAGGCCCCCAGGGCCCGGTGTTTGGAAGGGTGCCATGCCTGGTTTAATGCTCTGCTGTGGCTATCTGAAAACCTTTACTAATCTTCAGTCAAGAGTTCCTTCCCACATTTCATTTTGTGCTGGGCTACCCAAATCTATTTATTTTTATTATTTTTAAATAGAGATGAGGTCTCACTATGTTGTCCAGGCAGGTCTCAAACTCCTGGCCTCAAGAAATGCTACCACCTTGGCCTCCCAAAGTGTTAAGATTACAGGCATGAGCCACTGCACCCAACCCAGTCACACACATTGTGCAGTGGGTCCTAGTCTCACCTGGATGCTACTTCCCCTCCTGCCATTCAGGGTTCCACTGGGAAATTCCCACCTGGACCGGCTACAGCCCCCCCTGTTTCTCTAATGACCCCCATCTGGGCTTCTGGGTGTGGAACCCTTCACAAAGGTACCCTGCACAGGGGACACAGGTGGGAGCTGAGTTTCCTACAGGAGAAAGCCCCTGCACAGCCCAGCAAGCTCTACATTCCCCCAGAGGAGGTGCCTTCCCATAATCTGTCTTCCCAGAAGAAGCACCTCTTCTAACTCTGCGCCAAATGTTTCATTTGCTGGAGGTAGCTCAGTTGTGTTCACTCTCACGCATAGCAAGAGAAATGCACATTAAAATTCCACTGAGATGCCATTTTTATCTATTACAATGAATAAAAATCCAGAAGTGTGACAACTTGACTTACTAGCAAGGCTGCATGGGGAAATGGGCACTTTCACAGTAGCTGGTGGGAGGGCAAAACGCCCACAGGAGGGCAAATTGGCAATATCTATCAAAATTACAAACGCATTTATCCTTTCACTCAGTGACCCCACTTGGAAATTCACCCTATGGATGCAGGCGCATACGTGTGCATGCACGCGCACACACGCACACACACAGAGTGATGTATGAGCAAGTTTGTTCATTGCAGCATGGTTCTGAATTGAGCTGGAAATAATCCAAGAGTATGTGTTGAGAGAACTAGTTAAAGAAATCATGATACCAACTCAAAAAGGGACCCAATACATTCATATAACGAGGGAAGCTCTCTGCTCCAATGGACAAAGGTCTTAGGATATGGTGATAACAAAAAAGATCAAAGAAGAGATTAGCATAAACAGTGTGCCACATTTATGTAGAAAAATACATCTGTGAATATGTTTGTGTTAATATATCCAGTAACACTCAAAGAACACGCAACAGATTCATCAAAATGGCTCCCTTTAGGAAGTAGGGCTGGTAAGAAATGAGGTTGGCATAGACGGGGTGAGAGAAAAATTTTTTGACACATAACTTTTTATATTGTTTTGATTTTTAACCTATGAATATAGTTCCTATTCAAAAGAAAATTGGCATCATCAAACACACACAAACATTCCTGTGTCTAAGACAGATACTAACTCTCAGAGATGATATCGTCTAACCCATGGGTTAGCAAACTATGGCCTCTGGGCCAAATCTATGCACTGCCTGTTTTTGTCCAGCAGGCAAGATAAGAATAATTTTTATGTTTCTTAATGCTTGAAAAAAATCAGAAGAATTTCTCATGCAAAAATGATATGTTAAAATCATATTTTAGTGGTAATAAAATTTTCTCATAATACAACCATGTTCTTTTGGTTGTAAATTCTCTATGCTGGCTTTCACATGACAACTGTGGAACTGAATCATTGCCACAGAGAACGTATGGTCTTTTGCAGAAAGAATTTGCCAATACCCAGTATTACCTGGTGCTTCTCAAACTATTCGTGATGGACCAATTTATTCTTTATTTTTTCCAACTCTGCCTCAAAACAATACTTTTGTTAAATTAAAAATGTACAAAACTCAAACCCAGATGTTTTATTATTGGATACAATGATAAAATTACTCTGTCAAATTACTTTGAAATTTCCTAACACTCTCAATCTCTGTATGTACCTCCCCACAAATGGGAAGCAGTTCACAGATCAGCATCACTCCTTGAGCCCCAGTTGGGAAACACTGGTCAAATTTGAAATGAGGAAAGACAAATGACCTTAATGATTTTTTTCGAGACAGGGTCTCACTCTGCCATCCAGGCTGGAGTGCAGTAGCATAATCACTCACTGCAGCCTCCATCTCCTGGGCTCAAGTGTTCTTCCCGCCTCAGCCTCTGAGTAGCTGGGACTACAGGTGTGCACCACCACACCTAGCTAATTTTTTTTTAATTTTGTAGAGTTGAAGTCTCATGATGTTGCCTAGGTTGATCTTGAACCCCTAGGCTCAAGCAACCCTCCTGCCTCAGCCTCCCAAAGTGCTGGGATTATAGGTGTAAGACACCATGTCTGGCCCTGAATGATTTTCGAATTAGCAATATTTTTTTGTCCTTTGACTTAGAATAAGTACCACTTATTAATTACAACATAAACGGAGTCATTTTCGTTCCAGCTACCCTCACAGACTAACGGGGTGAGGTTGGGTCCATGTTACTCCTCAGTGATTGCTCTTCAGAGGCAGTAAAAAGCTGCTTGAAATTGAGCCTTAGGCAAACGCTGGCCAGGGCTTTTCTTTTGGTCAGAAATATCTGGAGCTCAGGTGTTTGTCTCCAACTAGGGGCTTCTGAAGGACAGGGCTGTATCTTGATCTAGGGAAAAGAAAGATCTAGGGAAAGAGGATACATCTCTCCCTCCTGTAAAGACTTCGCATTTCTGAGTATTCATCTAAGAATATTTTCAACATGAGTCTTTGTGTACAAAATTATTGAAGGCCTTTTATTCCTGAAAGCATTTTTTACAATCTCACAATGAATAACAATTTGGAAGACATAATATCCTCAGTTCAATTTTTTTCCATTTTTCCTTTTTTACCTTAAAAGCATTCCTCCATTTCTTCCAATCCCATTCCAATACTGCTAATAAGAAGTCTCATGTTAATCTAACTCCTCATCTTTGGTTATCTGGGCTTTCCCTCTGGAAGCCTTTAGAATTTCTCCTTGTCTTCGATGTTCTTAACTTTCACTGCAATGTGTCTAATTGACAGGTTTTCTTTATCTGGCTTTTTTGTACTCTGAAGTCCTTTCACTTGTCTTTAATGAAAAGAATTTTATATTCATTATTTCTTTGAACACTTCCTTCCCTCTCTTTTTCCTGTCTCTTTCTGGGACTTCCACTATCTGGAAGTTGGTGCATCTGTACTCCATCTCTCTTTGGATTTTTTAAAGAGGTAAGAGTTTCCCTGTGTTGCCCAGGCTGGAGTGCAGCAGCTGTTCACAGGTGTGATCTCACTACTGATCAGCACTGAGAGTTTTGACCTGCTCTATTTCCAACCTTGGCCAGCTCACCCCTCCTTACACCAATTGGTAGTCTCTCACTCCTAGGAAGTCATCATATTGATGCCCAAATCAGTGCAGACACCCGATCTGCATAGCGCATTACAGCCCAAACTCCTGGACTCAAGCAATCATCCTGCGTCAGCCTCCCAAGTGACTGGGACTACAGGCACACACCACGACACCTGGCTTGAATTTTCCTTGCTATTTTCTCTACTTTTTTTTTCTATTATTTTTGCCTGAGAAGACTTCTCAATCTAAGCTTCTAACTCTGTGACATTCTTCTGCTAGCTATCCCATTTCAATGACTATATGTTTCCTAACTCACTTTAACACTTGGAATTTTTTAAAAGAAGGACTTGTTCTGGCCTGGTATTGCTAACATCTTCCCTTATCTACGTTAGTATGTTTAACACGCATATCGTAGTTCCTTGCTCATCCACTCTGGCAATTCTTCTTTACATGGTATGTGTCGTCAAGTGCATCTCATCTTTGTAGTGGGCGTAGTCTGGCTGTCTCAAGGTAAACTTAGGGAAGGGAAAGGGGATGAGTCCAAGATTTGGTGATTCCCATTTGCTGCCACCCCAGGCAGGTGCTCCAGACAGGGTTTCATCATTGAACACCTGGGAAGTAGCAGCCCTGGCAGGAAGCAGCACCCCAAACTGTTACCAGCCCTACCTGAGATGAGGAAGGGCCGCAGGGGGAGCAGTGGGGGATGAGATGAAAGAGTGAAAGTCTGAGAGCACTCAAGAAGACTGCATGGGTCAACTCCTCACCCAAGCAGGGCTTTGGGACAGCCCTAATGTCATCTCTAGGACTTGAGCATCTCAGCTGTTGCTCTGGGATGAAGATGCAAAAGGAGAAGAGAACAAAACTTAAAGAGCTTCCCCCCAACCTATTTGCTGCTTGCCAAAACCCACCAATCCGCTGCTCCAGGGCACAGCCAACCCCTCTCCCCCACAGCCATGCCCAGCAGGGAAGATCAGATTCTAACTTCCCGCAAGACTCTGCAAAGGTTCTTCTGCTATTTCATCATCCAAGATTCTCTCTCAGGCATGTATTTGTTAGGTTGGTTTTGGCACAGGGAGCCAGCACCTATGCTAATTTGCAAACTTGGCAGAAAAAAAGGAAAATGTATAGCACAATATCTGTGTACCAGTTTAAAAGCATCCACGGAGAGTCAAACAAACACTAAACATTTTTCAAGAAACCGTATATCTAAATAAACACAGGAAGAATAAATTGGTAATGGAGATGGAAGAGGAAGGACTCAAGTGAATAAAATAAAACTGGGTACCTTACACAAACCAACAATAACAGTGTGCTATGAAGTGAAACCATGGTGCACATGGGTTAAGGCTTGGTCAATGATAAATGCACTTGTCCTTTCATTCAGCAACCCACCTCTGGAAATGTACCCTATCAATGCATTATACATGAGTAGTGTGTAAGAAAGAGTATGAGAGTGCATCATGTATCCTGTGTGTAAGAGAGTGAGGACTCAAACCCAGAGCTGTCTCCATCTAAGGTCTGGTTTTTCTACCTTGAGAGTCAGCTGACAAACCAGCCAGTTGCACCTCTGGGTCCTAGTTTATACAATCAGACCAGAATGAAATACCTGTTTCTCAATGCTTGCCTTCGCTTGGCTAGATGAACGGTGATCACAGATAATCCGAACATCATTTGTATTTCACTTTTGTCCTCAGTTTTAAGATGGAGATAACTGCCACATCCTGCCTAGTTACTAGAGAAATCAAGTCAGATCCATACTGGGCGGCAGAGAGATGGTTCTTTGAGAGTGAAGGTTTTCTATAGATGATCGAATAGGAGACTAACCAAGTCACTGAATGAGTGAATGGTAGACTAGAAACCAAGCGTGGTTCACTGTTAGCCCCAGGCCTGGCCTAGGGCACAGCAAGCTGCTGAGGTTGTGAGGTAAAAAGAATCTGGGCTGGGCGCAGTGGCTCATGCCTGAAATCCAGCACTTTGGGAGGCCAAGATGGGTGGATCACTAGGTCAGGAGTTTGAGACCAGCCTGGCCAATATGGTGAAACCTCGTTTCTACTAAAAATACAAAAATTAGCTAGGCATGGTGGCACGTGCCTGTAGTCCCAGCTACTCAGGAGTCTGAGGCAGGAGAATCGCTTGAACCCAGGAGCTGGAGGTTGCAGTGAGCTGAGATCATGCCGCTGCACTCCAGCCTGGGCAACAGAATAAGACTCCATCTCCAAAACACAAACAAACAAAGAATCAGTTAGGCACATCCTGTGCGCCACAGAGGCTACCTCGTGGGCTTCTCAGATGCTCCCATGCCCTTCCACTGTGCCTAGATCCCAAACCACTACCTGGGTCCTCTACCGTCCTGTGGTAGCGCATGCCCTCACTTCACCCTAGAGGGAGGTGCAAAGCCGAGGGATCACAGGGTCCTCTTTAACATCTAGTCCAGATGGCCTGAAGGACTTGACTCTAGAAGGGAAGGGAAGGAGCTGCAGTGCCTGCTATATAGCTGCCTCCACGGTCTTAACCGATACTCAACATCTCCTTCCTCCCCACTCATTTCAGATGTCCCTCCCCTTCCATCAGCACTACAACTTATTTCTCGCTCCTGTAGCAAATATCACCTTCACTCAACAGGATAAACCTGGGCAGGCAACCCAGATACGTCCTGGAAGTGATTCAGGGTCATTTGGGCAAGAAATTCCAGAGTCACAGACACTCAGATCATGGTTTAGAAGGGGGACCAAGGGCTCCACCAGGCACATTCCTTGGCCTAAGAGTCCTCACCCTAGGGGAGAGGTCCTAGTTCCCAGGTCCAAGGATGGTGCTGCTCCTTGTCTTAGCTCAAGAATGGATTCCCAGAGAAAGGCTATGTCTTGAGAAGACACGACCTTTTCTCTAGTCACTTTCCACAAGTACACCTTTAGTTTGATTTCCAACTCTTTTATTTGTCCGTGAGGTGCTGAAGCTGTTACTTGTCTCTGAAGACCTTGGAAGCCAAATCCAGACCATCTGAGCTTCCCACGCGCAGATCAAATCCAGCCAAAGCTACAGATGAATTCCATTCCCTGGAGGGAATAAATTACATCAACCACTTTATGCAGCGTGGAGGGGATGAAAGAACCAGCTGGCCAACTGAGGGATGTTCCCACTCCTCACATGGGTCACGACCTGGGAGTAACTTTCATCCAAATGAGAGCATGGTGCACTCCGCAGCCAGGACAGAACAACACAATGACAACAGCAGCAAAAACATGTCTCGACTACTCCCACTTACTGGACACTGACTTCATGGCAGATCCTGAGCCAAGCACTTTAAATGTGTCTTCTCACGTAATCCTCTTAACATCCCTATGATTGTATCGCTATTCATATCTTCCATTCATTCATTCCACAGGACATCTACTGAGTACGTGCAACATCTCTGGCACAGAACCAGGCACTAAGAACACCACGAAAGCCAGCAAAGCCTCTGCCTCTTGGCACTTACAAAGCACTGAGAGGGACAGGTGCAGCCAATAAACAAATTTCAAGAGAGAAAAGGGGCAGTAGTACGTAATATGAAGAGACTCAAAATAGCAGAATAGGAGAGGGCAGGAAGAAGGCAAGGCATGTATTTCAGATGGCATGGTCAGGAGAGGTGCTGCAGAGATAGGAAAAGGCACTGGAAGCAACATCACCCATGATATGAAGGAGCTAACCCTAAGATAATAAAGGAGAAAATCGATCCAGGCAGAGAGAACAGCTAAGGCAAGGATACAGAGGCAGGTCTGAGCCTGACATATCTGAGGACAAAAAGAAGAAAATTGTGCTGCAGAACAGAAACAAAACAAGAAACCAAAAGATGGTGCAGTTAGCAGGCAGGAGAGTATAGAAAATGAGAAAATCTAGGATGTTTAATGTGGCTTATGTGTGAGATCTCTTCTCAGGCAGATTAAACAGACAAAATAAAACAAAAAACCACTTCTAGGATTCTGGAATAAAATATATGTAAAGATATGCACAGCTATCTTGAAGCTTCAGGAAAGAGAAAAAGAAAAGGAAGAGGAGGAGGAGGAAACATGTGCCTCTGGATCAAACCATGTCTGAAAGCCTCCGGTCATTTCCATAAAATAACCTAATTTTCCACAATTGAAACATTATAGTTCTGTCTTTTGTTATTTTTCTACCTTTGAGTCTCCTGGCTTTACTCTTTCATACCCTTTATATTGCCTGGAGAGTGGGGTTCTACAATCTTCATAGGTTCCGGCCCTCTGGGTACTTTGTTGTATGGTGGACAGCAGAACTTTTGCCTTCTGCTTTTGTCTTTCTTCATCTCTTTTTAGATACACTTTTTGGGCTTCTCTTAGAAGCTCTTCTGTAGGTCTGTCTTTCCAGTTCTCTATCTTTTGTAATTTCTTGTTAATATCTGGCCAACTATTAGTTACAAAATGAAGCTTTAATAGCCCTCATTTGAGGGGGGTTTTCTAATTCTAGACCTGCATATTTCCTCATTTGCTCTTTGAGTCTTTCTAGGAATTTTATAGGTCTTTTTATTATCTTTCTAATATTTTAACATTAGGCCTAAGGGATTATTAGGGGAAAATTGTTGCTAGCTTTATTCTTTTTATCTCTTACCTTCCTTGGGGTATTTCCCATCTTGATGATTTTTCGGTGAGGCCCGATTTCCCTTACTGAAAATTTCTCCTCTTTTAGGGTGAGGCTCAAATTACTGGTAATTTCTCACCTTCCCTACTACTGGAGGTTTGTGTGAGGCTCAATGCCCCCAGTGGAGATTTCTTGCCTCTTTTTAACCTCCAAGATACACGGACCAAGGAATGCTTCACCACACCCACAGCTTTTCTTGCCTTGGTATGTCCCGACCAAGAAATACTTCACCTCCCTCCCCTCAACCCTGGCTTTTCTTACCTTGGTCTCAACCACCAAGGAAATACTTTGTTACTTTTGTGATGTTTCTTACCTTGATCTGTACAGAGAGTTACCTGGTCACCACAGTATGTGATGATCTTTTTCCCCAAGTTGTTGGTCTGTTTCTTCCCTGTGTTGCTGAGAGTACGGGGTTATTCATCACACTGGGTGAGTCTCGATTCCTTACCCCTGAGGCTGCCACAACATGGCAGTGGGGCATGCCTCCTCATAGAAGTCTAGACCCTTCCCAGAGGAGAATGGGAATCCTGGACAAGCTGCCAGATTTGTTAGAAGTAAATGCTCAGTGCTGCAAAGTGAAAATTGCACTCAGGTGAAAGTGTTGTCAGCAAGGCAATTTACTTCTACAGAAGGATGCATCTCCCAGACAGAGCAATGGTGAGAGCACACCTGAACAAGGGAGGGGAGGGGGATTTTATCCCTGATGAAGGTAGCCCCCACTGCTGTGTCATTCCCCTATTGGCTAGGGTTGGACCACACAGTCTAAGCTAATTCCGATGGCTATTTTAAAGAGAGCAGGGGTATGAGTGAGAGTGGTGGGGTGAGCAGTTTTGGTGGGAAAGATGCTTACGGAACAGGTGACTAAAGATGACTCAGGTCAGAGCAGATGACCAGGGGTACAGATGTGAGCTACTGATTAGAGCTGGGGGGAGGGTTGTTTACTGAAACTAGGAGCAAGGAGATGAAGAGAACAAGGAAGTTAAACTTTAAAATGGAGAATAAAGAACAAGGAAACTGAACATACTGACATAATGATTCTTTGAAGAGAAACTTGGGAGAGGCAGAAGCACAGAGCTGTAGGAACCCCCTCCCAGAAGGCCCAGTCCTGGGCTAGCCTTGGAGAAAGGGCCACTGAGGGTGATGCTTGCACAGGCAGGAAGAGCAAGTCACAGGTGTAGGAGTGGGGATGGGGGCAGGCAGGGCCCCCTGCCCCAGGATCAAGCCCGGGGTCACTTATCTTCATGCCACACAAACACAGACACACACTCCCATACCCTGTACCCAGACTCCCACATGGGGCCACCTAGACCCCACGGGTTCACAGACACATGCAGAGTAATGCGAGGCTCATAATGATACCCGATCGGCCTCCTGGATGGTGCCTGAGCACACACACATGCACACACACACACACACAATCTCACACAGCTAACCATCTCCCTCCCACATTGTTGTACATAGCATCACACACATAGGCCCCCAGAAGCCTCATGCCACCCCCAGCCTCCACTCCCACACACATACACCAACACAGAGCTCATAGTCCCAGACAGCTGGACTGACCTTCTCTAAGACTGACATGACTTCAGACTTAGGGATTTCCAGCCCCTTCTTGGCTTCATCTCCCCCACCACAAGGGAACTGGTCTGGGCAGGCTGTAGGTCCAACCTCAGAAATAGTGAGCTTCCCTCTCCTCCCTGCTACCAATGTCATCTCCCCACTTTGCTGGCCATCTCAGGCCCTCCACAAAACCATAGGGATGCTGAGGCACTCACCCCCGGTATGACCAACGTAGAGTAGGAGGGTGGCCACGTGTGGTCGATTGCAGTGGCAGGGGCGGACTCCTACACTCAGCAGTCTGAGACCGAAAAAGCGTGGAGAACCCTGCTGCCGCCTGCTCCAAACCCCAGACCATCCTCCAGGGAACCAGCCAGACAAGCACCACCGGGGACCAGACCCAGTCTCTCACTGTCACCCTGACCAGGTACTCCCACAGCTCAACTGAGCCTCCACCACACACACAGGCCCATCCATCCTCCACTACCTCCTGGAAGACTAGGGAGAATCTTCCTGGTTTCTGCCACTCAGAGACAGGAAGATCTCTTCTGCATTAATGAGAGGGCTGGGCATTTACCCCCCACTCTCCAAAACCACTACCTTTAAGTAATAGGAGGGGTGTTATAATGGACTGGGAGTCAAGATCCCCGGGTTCTTGTCTTACTTCTGCAGCAAAGCAGCTTCAGAGCCTTAAGGCAGTCCTTTTCCTTTTCTACACCTCAGTTTCCCTATACATAAAATGGGTGGACTGGGCACTGAGGCATTCTCCCTGCAGTGGTCTCCCCGACCTGCTCCTGCTGCTCCTTCTAGCTAAAAATCTTCACTCTAGTCTGGAAACCCAAGACCCCAAAAACTAGAACACAGCTTGTGACCATCATCTCCCCCACCATCCGTTCACTTTCTCCCACCACCAGCTCCCCAAATTCCCTCTGAGAGCCAGCTCCCCTCCCTCCAACTGCTTCAGCGGAGTTTCACCCCTGCGGGAGGAGTCTGTGCCCCAAGCCTGAGGCAATTGGCTGATCCGTTCCCCTGGCTCCTGTGATTGGCTCAGGGGTGACCACATGAGCCAGTATGAACCAATGGCTGTCAGACCTCGGCTTTTGTTCCGAAGGAGCAGAAGCGAAGAGGCGGGGGTTCCCCCCTGCTGCTGTGCCCATCTTGCCACCTCTCAAGGAAGCAACAGCAGGAGGCGGTGCTGAATATGGAGTCTGACGGGTTTTTTTCTGGCTACTTAAGCCTGTCTGGGCCCTTTTATGGCCTAAGGCAGCCCAAGTGTGTTTGTTGTCACTTGCGATTGAAAGAGTCCTAACTCATACAGGCTTTTGATGGAGCCTCACAAAATTATGGAGACTCGGGGACCCCTCAGACTTGCCACCGCCCTGTGGGTCTCTCTCCTGCCTCCACTCCAGAAAGAGAGAGCTTTATCCTCTTGATATGGCTCTGATGAGTGGAGGAACACCAGGTTCTTCGTCTGGAGTTGAGTGGACACACGTGGAGTGCTTTTAAGGCGCAGAGAGTTTAATAGGCAAGAAAGAAGGGGGAAGAAAGAGGAAGCTCCCCTGTACAGCCACAGAGCAGTGGGGGTGGGTTCCAAAGCTAAGAGGGGGAACCCCAAGTGCGGCGGAAACCAGCCAGGTATATAAAGAGGCTGGAGTTGGTGTCTGACTTGCACAGGGGATTGGTCTGACCAGGCATGTCGTTCAGGTAGCCCACAAAAAAACTGGCCCTCCCACCTTAGCCTTTAATATGCAAATGCAGGGTGCCATGATGTTTTACACACATGGGGATATGTGAGGGTGGCCATGTTGCCAGGCATATGTAGTTCAAGGGCAAGAAGGTGTCAGAAACTGCCATGTTTGGGTGGACTCAGTTTCTAATGACAGGCATTTGCATATCAAAGGTTGCCAGCCCAGCTCTAAGAGCAGGGGCTTTACAAGAAAGGTTTCTGGAGATGGTTTAAAAAATGAAAACTTCTCAAGGACCACTTTTCCTCTCTATCTGCCTAAAATAATTTCTTAATAACCCCTGCAACACTCTGGGACTGTGCTTTTGGTCATGTCTTTGTGTTGGAAACAGGTTTATAACATTGGGAAGAATCCACACCGAGACAATGGTTCACTCAGCAAGGCTAGTTTACTTTCTGCAGAAAGGGTGCAACTCACCAGCAGTCTTGCCACGAGAGCACACCTAAACAAAGGAGACAGGGACATTTATAACTTTCATCATCTGACACAATTGCCCTACGGCTGTGTCCAGTTTCCATTGACCAGAATGGGACCTCACATTCTATGCTTGACCCAACTGGGTAAAAAAACTTGCCTCCTTAAGGGTTGAACATCCTTGGGAGAAGCTATAACCATGGAGACTGTGGTAGCCTGAATATCCTAAAGATACCTACTTCCTAATTCCTGCAGCCTGTGACGGTGAACTTATGTGGCAAAAGGACTTTGCAGATATGATTAAATCAAGGAATTTGGGATGAGGAGATTATCCTGGATTATCCAGGTAGGCCCCAAATGTAATCACAAACTCCAGAGGGAGTGTGGCCCTGCCTACATCTTGATCTGCACACAGTGAAACTGATTTTTGGACTTCTGATAATAAATGTGTGTTATTTTAAACCACTGAGTTTGTGGCAATTTGTTTTGCAGGCTTGGGCAACTAAGAGATTGACACACAAAGGTGGATTAAGGAGGACCAGGAAGGAGGTGGGAGATGCCTGCCCTAGACTGGCAGCTGGCACAAGGGCAGGGCTTGGGCAGGGAGAAGCTGAAGGAAGCAGAAGCCAGACCTTCTAGTGGGTGGGTGGGGGTTGGGGGATAGGCCAGGGAAGCAAGCCGAGAGCCTGCAGGACCAGGAATGTCCCAGCTGCAAGGTTCTTTGAAATGACTGCACCATAGACTACACCATAGTCAAGCCATGGTGACCCCGTAACCCACACATACACCTCCAGATGACCTCCAGGAGCCAGAAAGTCAGAAGTAAAAGAGAAACCACCAAAGAAGAAGAATGGTTAGCTCCTGCAGTGTCTTGCAACGTTCTGCTATTTTTCCTGCCTCAACCATTCCTGCCTCAACTGATAAGCCAACCTGTGACAATGGACCTTGGACCATTGTGACATCCCCCCCAGGTGACGCCCCCCCACCAAAAAAAACACCATGAACAATAACTTTCAACTACTTACCCCAAACCTATAAAACCAACTCCTATCCCATGGCCCTCTGCTGACTCCTTTTTCAGACTCAGCCCACTCACACCCAGTGAATAAATAGCCTTGTTGTTCGCCCAAAGCCTGTTTAGGTGGTCTCTTCATTCAGAGCATGCCCAACACCTGCCCCTTGCTCAAGTCCTCAGGAGGCCCAAGGTCCACAACAACCTCAGTGCTGTGGGAGTTGATTTGAGTGGAAAAAGAGTAAATCAAGGTAATCAAAAATCAGATCGAGGAAAACAAACAGGAGAGCACATGGTGGTGAGATGGCATTTGGAACCAGGTTCATATTCAAATGTGCAAGACAGGAGAGCAGGAAGAATAGATGAAAAGTACTAGCTCAAAGATCGGTGCTTTCCCTATGCACAGCTGAGCCGACTCCTAACAGCTTTGTGTCTGGGAGCAGCCACTCAGAATAACAAGTGTAAAGGAAGGTGGTGTTAACACCTGAGGAAGTTCCTGGACCAGCTGCTCAGAGATTGGGCCTTGCTGAGAATTTTGGAAGTACTGCACCCATGACTGGACGTGAACTGGCCAGTGGTTTTGCAGCTGCACCAAGTTCTAATGGATTTTGAGCCAGAACTCCCCCAAAGTTGAGAAGGGTGAATCTCGCTGGGTTCTCGCCTCAGGTATTTCCTCTCTTCCATTACACAGCCAGGTTCCTTCACCCTCCATACCTCCTTAACGAGCTGGGGGAAATCCACCCAACCCAAGATCTGCCTTGGGCCAGGGCCAGATAAACAGGCAAGCTCTGAGCCAGGCCAAAGAGGACCCCCGATCTGTACTCAGGGACAAGAAGGTAGGTAGGGGTGGAAGGAGGGATGCTGATGGTGGGGGACACAACACCTGTGGTGGGAACCCAGTGATGTCTTTGGGGGACTTAAGGCACCTGCTCAGTAGTTTTGGTAATTGGCAAGCCCCCTCCCTTAGACCTTAATTTGAGCCCATACCCAAGACCAGAATGGGAACAACAGTAACTGTGGGAAAAGGAGCGAAGCAGGAGGTAGACTGTGTGTTCAGTGGAGGACACTGTAATTTATAACCTGTGAGTGTGAAACGTTATGTTTTCATTATTATGTTTTCAATATTCTGCAGCATTAAAAAGTCCGCATTTATATGAGAGGTGTTTAGAATAATTATTTTTTCAAGAGGTTGGGGGATTGCGTTTCTTCTTTCATTAGTTTTGACTGTTTCTTACTGCGTTATAAACCAAGTCTGTACTAGTTCTACCTTTGGAGTCCCACACACACTTGACTAGAAAGACTAGCCTGTATTTACAGGGCACAGATTCAGACCTATTAGCTTCCTTCAATAAACACGTGTTGAGCACCTGTTGTGTTCCAGCTTGCTCCAGATTAATGTCAGGTAACTCAGATGTCTGGGCCAGGTGCAGTGGCTCATGCCTGTAATCCCAGCACTTTGGAAGGCTGAGGCAGTCAGATAACTTGAGGTCAAGAGTTCGAGACCAGCCTGGCCAACATGGTGAAACCCTGTCTCTACAAAACATACAAATAAAAAAAAAATTAGCCCGCTATTTGGGAGACTGTGGCATGAGAATTGCTTTAACCCAGGTGGCAGAGGTTGCAGTGAGCCAAGATCCGCCACTACACTCCAGCCTGGGCAACAGAGCCAGACTCCATTAAAAAAAAAAAAAAAAAAAGATAACACAGATATCTGTCCAAGATCTTTGCCCTGGGGTGATGGGTGGGTGTGGGGAAGAAGGGAAAGACAATCAATGAACAATAAACACAACAAATAAGTAAACTATATAGTACTTTAGAAGGTGATAAATGCTATGGAGAAAGCACCACAGATTAAGAGGAAAGGGGGTGGGCGGAGGGGGTGTAATTGTAAATAGGGCGGTCAGGGAGGACCTTATTAAGAAAGCGGCATTTTAACTAACACTGAAGGACAGGAGGGTGTCAACCACACAGATATCTGGGGGAAGAGCCAGCCAGGCAGAGGGAACAACTGATGCAGGGCAGATTCTTGGCTCTGCTCAGGGAGGAATTAAAGAGCAGCTGGTGGTCAAAGCAAACAACTTTATTGAGGCAGCAGTGTTACGGCTCTGCAACCGCTCCAGAGCAGGGCTATCCCACAGGCAGAGTGTGGAGAGGAGCAGCCCAGGGACAGTGTCACAGTCATATTTATACCCACTTTTAATGACATGCTAATTAAGGGGCGGGTTATTCCAAATTAGCTAGAAAATGGGCGGTAACTTCCTAGTGTTGCCATAGCAATGGCAAACTGTCTTGGTGCTGGTGGGCGTGTCTTACGGAGAGGTGTTTTCCATGCCTTTTTCCAATTCTGACCAGCCTTCAGTCTGGTCTGAAGTTGGGTCCCTCCGCCTCACAACCAGGGCTGAGGAAGGCTGGGGTGTGCCTGGCATGTTAAAGGACCAGGCAGGACACTAGAGTACTGCAGCAGAGTGAACAACAGAATGCAGCAGGGAAAGAGAGCAGGGTGCCTGACAAGGTGGGGCCTTATTGATCACTGTCAGACTTTTGTCTCTGAGAGAATGGGACCCCTTGCAACACTTTGAGCAAAGTGAAATGATGTGACTTACACTAACCATGATCGCACTGGCTGATGCGTTGAGAAGAGACTCTAGGAAGCCAAGGCAGAAGTGAGGGAGAAGGAGCTTATAGCAATAACACCAGCGAGGGATGGTGGAGGCTCTCACAGGCGGCAGCTGTGGAGGCAGTGAGAAGTGGTCAGTTTCTGGATATAATGTGATGGGAAAGCCAACAGGACCTGCTGACATTGAATACAGGGTGTGAGAGAAACAGAGGAATCAAGGGTGACTCCAGGGTTTTTAGCCTGAGCAAGTGGAAGTAGAAATTGCCATGAACTGAGATCGGAGAGGTGGCGTGAAGCAGTCCTGTGGGGGCAGATCAGGAGTTCATTTTGGGTTGTGTTGGGTTTGAGATGCATATTAGACGTCCAAATGAAGATGTCAGGTAGACAGTTGAATAAGTGCATCTTGAGTTGGTTGAGCTGCGGGGATTCGTTTAGGAATCATCAGCCAAAAGATGGTATGTGAAGCCATGAGAGTTGACAACATCGCTCAAAAAGTAGGAAGAAGAGAAAAGCTCCAAAGACAGCCCTGGGACACCACCCTGGGCAGAGGCCGGGAAGGAAGAGGAGAGGCTGGGAAGGAAGAGGAGGAGCCAGGAAGAGAGGGAGGAAGCCAGGATATTGAGAGGTCCTGGAAGTGAAGACAAGTAATGGCAATGGGTCACGGAGGAGGAAGGCACAGAGCATTAAATACTGCTGATAGGTTCAGTAAAATGAGAATTGAGAGGTAGGCATTGGACTGATAACGTGGTTGATGGTCATTGGTGATCTTCAGAAGAGCCATCGTGGCAAAGTTCTGGAAGTGAGATTGAAGGATTGGTGTGTCTCACTGAAGGTCTAGATCGAAAAAAGGTGGCCCCTTCAAATTGGGTAACTCAGGGAGACTTCGATAAAGGTGTGGCAAAGGTGTGGCAGGTGTAGGGAAATCCCAAGGAATTGAAGCTGACCCAATAATCCCATAGACAGTTCTTCTGGATAAAGATATCCAAAAGATAAACATGACCTTTCTGATCCTAAAGACTGAAACTTATATTTGTTTTCTCTGAGCTCCTTCCTCAGGAAAGAACCCTTAGGTCTCTCAGAAAAAAAGTATCAGAGAGCTGAAACCAGATTGCCACATTCCAAAAGTGACACTCTGAACGCCTCATTCATCATGACTGCTTCCCTGCCCCTCCCTAGTTCTGTCTTCTTACACACGGTTACATTTCTTCCCTTCTACATAAACCGTTGGTTATAGGGGAGGTGGATTTGAGACTGAGCTCCCATCTCCTTGGCTGCAGCACTCAATTAAATCCTTCCTCCTTGGCAATACTTGTCATCTCAGTGATTGACTTTCTGTTTGGCAAGCAGCATCTTGCCAAACAGAACCCCTGGTGTTTCAGTAACAGAATCTCTAACCATGTGGTAGACATTACCATCGCCTGGCCTGGAAAGTCAAGGGAAAGAAGTGGCTACTGGAACACAGAGAGAATAGTGATGACAGACGCAGGAACTGTGATTTTGAGTGGAAGGACACAAACAGCCCACAGGGGAACAAATGCCTCAGTCTAACTCCCCTCCCTCCCTCTGATTCCCCTGCTGGTCCTTCCTGTTGCCAAACCCAACCAGAAGCCAGAGGTCAAGGAGGCCTGTTAATGCAGTGGTACAGGTCAGCCTCCTGGGGTGCACACAAGATAGGGGGAGCAGGGTGGGGAACAGAGTTGGCAGGACACATGGAAACTATCCAAGACAGAGTGGTTTTGAGAGAATTACGTTTGCTGTGATTATGATGAATTTTGAGGCATTTCACCAATATCGTTCACTCTCCTGTGCCCAGTGTGTGCAATGGCTACAAGAGAAAGAGGCATAAACTTATGATGGAAAGGAAAGGAACAATAATTTTTTTTAATCAGAAATGATAGTGTCATGAGAAATGTTACCTGTTCCCATAGGATGAATCTTTCAACAGAATGTGTCTAAAGAGCAAAGCACAAATTGTACAACAAGAAAAGAACAGGGTGGTCCCAGCCAGAAAAAGAAGCCCTCACCCTCTGCCCTCAAACTCCCTCCTCCCATTTGACCCACATTCTGCTAGGTTTTTTTCTCCCAATTCACTGGCCGTTTCTTCTCTGTCTCCACTGCAGGACTCCTCCTCTACTTGACCCCAGTTCCCCCAGGCTTGGCCCTTGGTCCTAGTCTCTCCCAATATTCTTACAATGTGGAATATGGACACAATGGCTGGCACTCCAGCAACCATATTGAACCATGAGGTACTATCCTCAGCATGGCACAGCAACAAGTTAGAGGCACCCTGTCCCTGATGATTACGGACTCACCTTTATACTCAAGACTGCCCACTTCCAGATGTCTGTGAGAGAGAAACAAACTTCCATCTTGTTTAAGCCACCATTGTTTTTTATTTCTATCATTCACAGCTGAACCTAATCCTAATAATACCACCAAACCAAAGCTGAAAATTAATTCCACATTCTATTTCCAATTTCTAATCATTTCAGCCTCATTGTCCAGTAGAACCTATCAGAGGTTCTGCGATGAGCTCAAACGGATCAGAAGGATACTCCAAAAGACAATTTCAACACTGTACCCTTCATTTGAATACAAACTTCCTCCCATTATGAGATTCTCTGGAAGTAAAGTCTGAGGATTGCCCTAATCGTTTATTCTAAAATGCACGTCTTTTCCTCATTTTAACATCTCTGCAATCTGGCGGCATCTTAAAATCGATGTCATCTTACAATGGTCTGACGGGTAGCATTTGTGACCTAGTTTTGTAAAAAACCTTCCAGTGACACTTCAGATAAGATTTTTTTAAAACCAACATCAAAGCATATTAGATTAAAGAAAACAGGGGTATATTACCTTGCAAACTGAAATCCAAGGGGATTATGACCCAAGATTTATTCTCCCCAATTTCAATTCCAGCTAGAGGATTATAGATGCCTTATCATCAAGATCTCATCTGATCAGTCCCCTAATCTCTCAACCTTTCTCCTAAGGCAGTGGTTCTCCAACGTAAGCAAGCATCGGAATTACCTGGAAGGTTTGTGAAAAATATTTCCAGGGCCCAATCCCTAGAGTTTCTGACTCAGTAGGTGTAGGGTGGGGCCTGAAAATCTGCATTTCTCACAAGTTCCCAGGTACTGCCAATACTGCTGGTAGGGGACTACATTTTGAAAACCACTATTGTAAGGAAATCTCTTTTCCTATCTCTCTTTATTGTGTTTTTCTTCTTCTGTTGCTCTTTTTCAGAGTCTAAAAACCACAAAAACAAAAACTGAGTCACATTTCTGAAATGATTTTGGTTCCTTTTTAAATTCCCTGTTCAGTCTTGATCCCTAGAGACAAAGTACTGCATTACAAAACACAAGCCACTCGAGTCGACAGTAATTGAATGGCGTCATTTCTGTGCCTCAGTATGGCTCAATGGCATGTTATAATCAGAGTGCCCATTCCTGCTTGCTTCCTTGCTTGCTGCCTGCTTTCTTTCTTTCCTTTCTTGTTTTTTTCTTTTTCTTTTTCTTTTTTTTTTTTTTTTGAGAAACAGTATCTTGCTTTGTTGCCCAAGCTGCAATCACAGCTCACTGCAGCCTTGACCTCCTGGGCTCAAGCAATCCTCCCACCTCAGCCTTCAGAGTAGCTGGGACTACAGGCACACATCACTACGCCCAGCTAATTTTTTTTTTCTTTTTCATAGAGATGGGGCCTTGCTATGTTGCCTAGGCTGGTCTTGAACTCCTGAGCCCAAGCAATCCTTCCACCTTGGCCTCCCAAAGTGCTGGGATTGCAGGCATGAGCTACCGCACTCGGCCTTCTTTTTCATTTTTTTCTCTGTTATAAAATCTACCATCCTTCCGTGAGTGAAACCAATATTTGGCTAAGATGTGACTTCTGTAACTAAGAAATCCAGAGCCAAATTGAGACTTGGAGTGGAACTGACCATGTGTAGACATGCCATTGAAACTCAAGGCTGATCCCTCCATACTGGGTTTTTCAACCTCAGCACTATCAACATTTGAGGCTTGATAATTCTTATTATAAGGTAGTTGGCCTGGGTGCTGTGGGATGATTGGCAGCATCCTGGCCTGCACTCACTGGATGCCAGCAGTATCCTCCCAGTTGCAACAAATACATCTCCATACATTGTCAGTGTCCTCTGGGGGCCAAGATCGCCCCTGATTGAAAACACTGCTCTACATTTGAGTCTCTTGACTGACGCCATGCAAAACAATGTAAATGAAATGGAATTTGGGCAGTTCCTCTATACCAACTGCATTGGCTTTTAACGCCAAACACTGAAACCCCAGGGGTCTAGAGTAGCACTTCTCAAAATTGAATGTGCCAGAAAGTTACCCAGGGAATCTTGTTAAAATGCAGATCCTGCTTCAGGAGGTCTATGGGAGGTACTCAAAGTGTGGTCTGCATCTTAGTTCCCAATCCAGACCAAATGAATCAGAATCTGCATTGTAACAAATCCCCATTAAAGTTTGAGAAGCAGGCTGGGCGCGGTTGGCTCACACCTATAATCCCAGCACTTTGAGAGACTGAGGCAGGAGGATCGCCTGAGGTCAGGAGTTTGACACCAGCCTGGCCAACATGGAGAAACCCCGTTTCTACTAATATTACAAAAAAAAATTAGCTGGGCGTGGTGGCAGCTGCCTGTAATCCCAGCTACTCAGGAGGCTGAGGCAGGAGAATCGCTTGAACCCAGGAGGTGGAGGTTGCAGTGAACCACGATCGTGCCATTGCACTCCAGCCTGGGCGACAAGAGCGAAACTCTGTCTCAGAAATAAATGTTTGAGAATCACTGCCCTATCAGTGGTGAAGCCAAAGTCCTAGCCTGCATACATGGCTGAAGAAACAGGAAACACAGCAAACCGTCTTTGTGCCCCGAGTGTCTGCAGGAGTTGCATACAGGAAGCCTCTCTCTCCTCCCATGATGAATCTTTGCCTCCACTGTACCTGCTGCCTGAAGCCCCCATGGCCCTCTGGCATCTGCTAACCCCAGATATCCCCTGCAGATGTGCAAAGGTCAGCCTCTTGTAGTTCCAGGTCAACTTGCAATAGCCTACACGGCCCATGACTTTGCTGAATCCTCACGTTTTGCAAAGTCCCTCCCCATGAAGTTGCCTGTGTCTGATGAGATTGTCACTTGCATCCCCACCTGTATGGGAACAGCAGCTTACTTCAAATGTCTCTTGTATTTTGCTTCCTTAGCTCTACGCATGTGTTTTTTAAGTTCCTAGCTAATACATCAGATTTGGGGTCTGGAGGCGAGGTCATTAGAAAATACCTTTTTTTCTGCCCATTTTTTCTCTCTTTTTTTTCTTTTTTACTTTCTTTTTTCTCTTTTGAAAAATTTTTGTTTGTCTTTTCTTTTCTTTTTTCTGAGACAGAGTTTTGCTCTGTCACCCAGGCTAGAGTGCAGTAGTGTGATCTCAGCTAACTGTAACCTCCACCTGCTGGGTTCAAGCAATTCTCATGCCTCAGCCTTTGGACTAGCTGGGATTTGCACTAGCATGCCAAACTTTTTTTTTTTTTCGCGTTTTTAGTAGAGATGGGGTTTCACTATGTTGGCCAGGTTGGTCTCGAACTCCTGGCCTCAAGTGATCCACCAGCCTCAGCCTCCCAAAGTGCTAGGATTGCAAGCATGAGCCACCGCCAGGCGATTTGTTTTTTGTGCCTGCCCATATTTTTGACCAATTACAAGACAAAGGAGTCAATCAGGTAGAGCTCAAATTATTTCTGACTTTTAAAAACATCTATTAGGACCGGGCGTGGTGGCTCATGCCTGTAATCCCAGCACTTTGGGAGGCCAAGGTGGGCAGATCACCTGAGGTCGGCAGTTCAAGACCAGCCTGACCAACATGGAGAAACCCCCTCTCTACTAAAAATACAAAATTAGCTGGGTGTGGTGGTACATGCCTGTAATCCCAGCTATTCGGGAGGCTGAGGCAGGAGAGTTGCTTGAACCTAGAAGGCGGACGTTGCAGTGAGCCAAGATAGTGCCATTGCACTCCAGCCTGGCAACAAGAGCGAAATTCTATCCAAAAAAAAAAAAAAAAAAAAAAAAAAATTGATTAGGGCTAAATTGGAGGATGTAGCTTATGACTATGGAAACAATGAGCTTCCTAATTCCCTCCCCAGAATTAGATAACTAACCTACTTAGTCATGGGCAATGCTGAACAACCAGAGGGGCAGAGCCTTTGCAGCTAAGCTGGGCACCCAGCCACCCAGCCAGAAGCAGACCATAGCCCCTGCCCTGGGCAGGCAGGCAGCACTCAAACAGGAAGGAGAAAAAAGGGCTGAACTGGACATGCCCCATTTTTTCTCCTAAGCTTTTCAATCAGGAAGACTCTTCTAGAGAAGAATGAGGGAATGGGTGGAGGAAGATCAGGAGTGTTACACAATAGATGTTCCATATGCCAGAAGGAAACGGCAGGATCAGGGCATAAGCATTCCCCCATAAGAATGCCTGTCCTTCTCTAACGTGAAACAATCTATTTTTTTAACTTTTATTTTAGGTTTAGGGGTATATGTGTGGGTTTATCCTATAGGTAAACTCATGTCACAGGGGTTTGATGTACAGATTATTGCAGTGAGCCGAGATCATGCCACTGCACTCCAGCCTAGGTGACAGAGTGAGACTCCATCTCAAGTAAGTAAATAAATAAATAAATAAGGCAAGGCACAGTGGTTCATGCCTATAATCTCAGCGCTTTGGGAGGATAAGGAGGGTGGATCACTTGAGGTCAGGAGTTCAAGACCAGCCTGGCCAACATGGTGAAAACCCATCTCTACTAAAAATTCAAAAAATTAGCTGGATGTGGTGGTGCACCAGCTACTTGAAGGTCTGAGACAGGAGAATCGCTTGAACCCGGGAAGCAGAGGTTGCAGTGAGCTGAGATTGTGCCACTGCACTTCAGCCTGGGCATCAGAGTGAGACTCTGTCTCAAAAAAAAAAAAAATGAAAAAGTTGAGGTTGCAGAGAAAATACGTATTTATCCTTCCAATGTTTGAAAGTCTCCAGTGAAGCCAGAAGTGCCACATGCCTTTTTATCAAAAATATTCAGCAATTTCTCCTTTTTCTTCTGTTAACATATTTAGGAGCATAGGCTCTATTTCTTTGACATGAGTATCCTCCACCTTCTTGGCAGTCATCCATCTGTCCTTCATTGTCAGATTTCATGTGAATTTCTGGAAAATGAACAGTTAGTGCCAAGCCATGGGAGGTTGCTCTCTGCTATGTATCTTTCTCTGTTATAGAGTGACTTTATCTCCCTTAATGCTTTTTTCTGTGACTTTTTAACCAGTGGTAGTAAGTACTCCATTTCTCATATTCGTAAAAGTTCCAAAGACTTCTATTCATCATATAATACCTTTTTGGTTATAGCTTTTTATTTTAATCATGCTCTTATAAGCAACGGATTGTTAGACTTCGCTTTGCTTTCCCCCTCTGTTTAAGGGAAGATAGTTCACTTTCAAAGTCATAACATACACAGTTGAGCTATATTGCATTGTTCTGTAAGTTTATCCTGTGTTTCCTATGCCCACAACCACTTCTCCTTGAGTTAAATTCTTAGTGTGTTCTACTTTTGTTTTCCATTTAGGCAGCTTTTGTAGTGAACTTTAAGCTCTCTCTCGTTAACCCAGATCCAGAAAAACATATCTCACTTGCCTCGTTTTTTGTAAACATTTTAACACAAATACTATAGAATTTTATCTTTAGCTCTCCTATGTGTCTTACCACTTTCTTCTGTGTGATAAAGTTATTTCTGTGCCTGTTAGCTCCTCTCCATGACAAGGAGCACATAGGATAGGCTCCACGTTTGATTCATCTTTATACCTGGACAAAACCTTACATATAACAGATGCTCAATAAACACTTAAACGAATGATTATTACTGTTTTGTCCATGCTGCTTGGTCGATTTTATGTACGAATTAACTAATCCTTCAGCTTCCTTCTAGGTGTGCCACAGAGCCTAGCCTGTGGACTAGCCCACCCTGATGAGACCCCCTCCCACCTACTGGAACTCCAAAATGCTGTCTTACAGATCTTATGCCATGTTGTCTAACTGACTGATCGCTTTTTCCTTATGTACTTCACTGCCAGCTTTTGCCACTTATCTTTTTGTTTTCATCTGTTCCTGGATCACCTTTCTTTCATTCTCTCAACAGCTAAGAACTTAACAAATTATTTCAAAGCTTGATCTGAAAATGTTGTGTGTCTGTCAACATTTCACAAGGTGAGCCTGGGTAGGAAAAGACTCCAAGCTGTTTTTTGGTTTTTTGTTTGTTTGGTTGATTAGTTCGTTTTTTTTGTTTTGTTTTGCTTCATCTGTGACTCCTTTTTTAAAAAATATATATTTTATTGCATTTTAGGTTTTGGGGTACATGTGAAGAACATGCAAGATTGTTGCATAGGTACATACATGGCAATGTGGTTTGCTGCCTTCCTCCCCATCACCTATATCTGGCATTTCTCCCCATGTTATCCCTCTCCAAATCCCCACCCCCTGCTGTCTCTCTCCTAGTTGCCTCCCACAGACCCCAGTGCGTGATGCTCCCCGCCCTGTGTCCAGGTGTTCTCATTGTTCAACACCCGCCTATGAGTGAGAACATGCGGTGTTTGATTTTCTGTTCTTGTGTCAGTTTGCTGAGAATGATGGTTTCCAGTTCATCCATGTCCCTACAAAGGACACGAACTCATCGTTTTTTACGGCTGCATAGTACTCCACGGTGTATATGTGACACATTTTCCCTGTCCAGTCTATCATCGATGGGCATTTGGGTTGGTTCCAGGTCTTTGCTATTGTAAACAGTGCTGCAATGAATATTCGTGTGCATGTGTCCTTATAACAGAACGATTTATAATCCTTTGGATATATATCCAGTAATGGGATTGCTGGGTCAAATGGAATTTCTATTTCTAGGTCCTTGAGGAATCACCACACTGTCTTAGGAACACTTTTACACTCTTGGTGGGAGTGTAAATTAGCCCAAACTGTTTTAACCCGTGGTAGGGAGAAATCAGAAAGAGATGAGCCTGAGCTTGGCTATTAATACCACACACGTGGTATGCTTAACACTGTAGTCTGGCCTTGGGAAACATGATGATTGTGGTGATAAGGACAATTGTGATGATTAGGAGGAGAAAGAGGAGTCACAAGCATGAATTGCTTCCATGACATTCAAACACAAGAAATGTCACATTGCTTTCACTTTCCAAGTAAAGTCAGTTTGACTCACCTAACCCAGATGGGTGGACAATTTAAATCGTGTTCTGGGGGTGATTGCTTCCTCCTCCCTTGAAGTTGTGTGGGAGTCCTGAGGATTTTCTCAGCCTAGAACTTTTGGGAAAGGGTCACTGTACAGCATGGCTGCCTTTCCTGGTGATCAGTTGGCATGTTTGAAGAGTGGGGATCTACTCTCTCCAAGTCAAGGTTGGGCCCAGGGATCTTTGATGGAGTTCCCAAAGACCAGCACAGGAATTCAGCTTCACCTCCATGTGCCTCTCATGGACGCTCCTATCCAAGAGTTTCCTAAGCACAAGTGGGACCAGATGTCACCCCTGAAACCTGGTTAGTTTGGATCCTTTTCCATTTAAAATGACAGAACCTAACTCAAACGAGCCTATGTCACAAATAGAACTATCAGCTGACGTAATCTGAAGGTTTAGAGTGGAAGTCAAACAAAGTTGGATCCAAAATCTCTCTCTCTCTTTCTCTCTGTCTCTCTCTTTCTGTGTGTGTGTGTGTGTGTGTGTGTGTGTGTGTGTGTGTGTGTGTGTGTTTGTGTGTTCCTCCCTTAGCATTTTGGCTTCATTCTACAAGCAGTCTCTTCCACTCAGTCATGAAAAGTGGTCACTGACAGCTCCAGACTTGCATGATCTCCATAGCTCAAGGTCCCAGAGAAAGGATAGACCTATACATCAAATCTAATGAAAGACTCTGATTGATCCAGTTTGAGTTGGGTGCCTATTCCTAAACGTATGCATGTGGCCAGGGAAAATGGAAGAAAGTATTTGGGCATCCTGGTTCATAAGTCTACCCCTGTGGTGAAAAGGGCAGGACACCATGACAGCACATCGCCCTACGGAGTCACATGAAATGAAGGAGAAGGATGGTTTTTCAAAGTAAAAAGTGGTTGTATTAGTCAGCATTCTCTTAGAGGAACAGAATTAATAGAATATATATAGGGGAGTTTATTCAGTATTAACTTACACAATCACAAGGTCCCACAGTAGGCTGCCTGCAAGCTGAGGGGCAAGGAGACCAGTCCCAGTCCCAAAACTGAGAAACCTGGAGTCCAGTATTCAAGGACAGGAAGCATCCAACATGGGAGAAAGATGTAGGATGGGAGCGTAGGCCTATCTCTTTTTTTCACGTTTTTCTGCCTGCTTTATAGTCACTGGCATCTGATTAGATTGTGCTAACCAGATTAAGGATGGATTTGCCTTCCCCAGCCCACTGACTCAAATGTTAATCTCTTTTGGCAACACCCTCACAGACACACCCAGGATCATTAATTTGTATCCTTCAATCCTCAAGTTGACAGTATTAACCATCACAGTGGTTATTATTAATACCAACAAAATTAAAAGGATGTGTCAACACAAACTCCTCCCACTACCTCTCTCTCTCTCTCTCTCTCTCACACACACATACACACACACACTCACACACACACACACACAGACTGTATAGAGCCTGGGTATCCAATCTCCCTACCCTTGGCTATATGACCACCACTACCCTCCTGGTGAAAAATCAGAGGGTTTTCCTCTATTTTTTTTTATTGTACTTTAGGTTCTGGGGTACATGTGCAGATTGTGCAGGATTGTTGCATAGGTACATACGTGGCAAGGTGGTTTACTGCCTCCATCCCCCCGTCACCTATATCTGGCATTTCTCCCCGTGTTATCTCTCCCCAATTCTCTAAAGTATTTCAACAAACGGGGAATAATTAGAGCAACTAGTGTGGATTTTAATGCATAAGATAAAAGATCTCCCCCAGCATTGTCATATGTTCACTATAAAACAGAACTCACTGGGTAGCAAGCCCCACCCACATGTATGGAGATGTTTATTGCCTTGTTTATAAATATGAATGGACTATCAAGTACCACCAGAAATGGGAAGAAACACTGCAAATGAAGAAGGCCAACATTATCAAATAAGGGAGTTGGGGAATGACCCAGAAGAAATAAAGAAAAAAGTTCAGGGAGCAGATACTTTAAAAAAAAAAAAAAAACTCTCATTGCAACCCTCAGAAAGATTCAAGAAAATATCACATCCAAAGAATGACTATAAGAAGTATGTCAAAACAATAACTGGGGCTGGGTGTGGCACTTTGGGACGCCAAGGCAGGTGGATCACTTGAGGTCAGGAGTTCAAGACCAGCCTGACCAACATGGTGAAACTCCATCTTTACTAAAAATACAAAATTAGCCGGGTGTGATGACACATGCCTCTAATCCCAGCTACTTGGGAGGCTGAGGCAGGAGATCACTTGAACCTGGGAGACAGGTTGCAGTGAGCCAAGATCATGCCATTGCACTCCAGCCTGGGTGACAAGGGTGAAACTCCACCTCAAAAAAAATAATAATAATAACAAAAAAAGCCCTTCAAAACTAAAAATATATATGATTGGGGAAATTTTAAAAATATCAAGGAAAAGTTGAAAGATAAGTCATGAAAATCTCAGAAAGTAGAAGAAAAAGACTATAAAAGAGAAAATAGAAAAGATAAGAGATTTAGAGGAGCAAGAAATCCAATAGTTAACTGATCGGAAATCCAAAAAGCAAAAAAAATACAAAAAAAAAAAAATCTCAAAGAAACATGAGAATTTCCCAGAGCTGAAGAATAAGTCCTCAGCTCCAACAGCCC
The DNA here is from genome assembly GCA_963573385.1 of Cacajao melanocephalus. NCBI lineage: Eukaryota > Metazoa > Chordata > Mammalia > Primates > Pitheciidae > Cacajao > Cacajao melanocephalus. The sequence continues at coordinate 7,798 of CAUYLG010012907.1, read as the reverse complement.
CACTAAGTTCCCGGAAAAATAGAAGGGGAAAAAAGTTCATGCCTAGTCACATTAATGTTAGAAAACTAAAGATGAAGAAAGGACCCTAAAAGTTTCCAGAAATAGACGGGGAAATAAACATGATACCTACAAAGGAATAAGAATCAGATTGGTACCAGACTCCTTGTCATCAGCACTGGCTGACAGAAGGCAACAGAGGAATACCTTGCAAGTCCTAAGATAAACTACTTTTAGTCTAAAGCAGAGGTCAGCAAACTTTTTCTGGAAAAGGCCTCCATCATAACTGCTTCACTTTGCCGAAACAGTACAAGAGCAGCCATAGACCTTATGGGCATGAATGTTCATGGATATGTTCCAATAAAACTTTATTTACAAAAACAGGTGACAGGCTGACTTTGGTCCATGGGCCATAGTTTGCCAAGCCCTGGTCTAGAAGTATATAGCCAGTGAAAATATGATGCAATCAAGATATTTTTTGGACAGTGAAGGATTTAGAACTTTGCTTCTTTTTCATAGAAAATGACCTGACAATGCAGTTTATTAACATAAGAAGGTAAACTAAGATGAAGATATTGAGTTCAAAGAATATTGGATCTAACCCACAAAGAAGTTCCAGGATTAAAGGAATCAATGGTAGCTGTACCTGATAGAAATCTAATGCCAGTCTGAGTCTTACCTTTTAATTTGGAGGGGATATCCAGACAGAGTGCAGCCTTTTGGAAAGACACTAAGGAACTCTATGAACTCTACTGAAGATGAGGTCCTGTATATTCATGTCATTGACCTCCAAATCAAATAAGACTTTAGTGGGTTGCCTGCCCATTTCATTTCTGGGGACTCCCACGTGGCTCAACCCATGCTCCAAGATTTGGTGACCGCATCCACGTTTACCACACCCATTTTGCCCCTGTGATTACTGCCTACTGCCTCCTGGCTATACCAACCTGGGCATCCCTCAACCCTCCTGAAAGAATTTCAGCTGCAACCCTTCCCACTGTCATCCCTGGCCAAGAAAGAGAAACCAGGAATAAGCTTTTTAAAACATTCTTATGCTCGCCTCTTCAACCTGGTTCTCAAAGCAGGAAGGACAGGAGTGGAATCTGGACTATTTCAGGGGTATAGTGAGAGGATGAGCAGGAGGCAGGATGCATGGGAAAAATACCTTCTGGAGTTCGTGTCTCCTAAATGTTTCATTCCTCCTTTCATATTATTGTCATTGTTCTGACAATAGAGGCTGGCTTTCCACATCATGTGATGTGAACCAGCACTTGAATTCACCAACCTAGGCAACATTAGGCTCACAGGGGTTGTCCAAATCAGCACACTGAATTGCAGACTCTCAGGTCAGGGCACTCATAGCAATAAATTCAACCTGACCCAAAATTTTATTCTTCATTAGGAAGGCTCAGTATCTATTCCCACAACTTCTCCCTTGATTTTTGAGAACGTAAATCAGCAAATTCCTTCCATTCTTTCTAGGATAAATCTTCTGTTTTGTATTCTGGCAATCCTAAGCTTGAGCTTGCTGTTTATTCACACATACATTTGTTCACCAAATGCTTAGGTGCCTCCTCTGTGCCAGGCATCATTCTAGGCACTGGGGGACTCAGAGGGAAACAGCAGAAATAAACAAAGAAATGTTATCTATAATGTATCGGGTGGTACTAGGGATGACAAGTATTTCCCTCTTTAATTAAACTCATGTTGCCAAGGCAACCATCCCATCATGCGGCCTCCCCATTGTTGTATGTTAGCAACCGCCCAGTCCCCCAAGCTTTGCCCATGGTGAGCAGGTGGCTGTTTAGTGACTGTGGGTATCATGGGCAGTTAGTGCATTCAATCACAGTCTCCTCTCTGCCGGATTCCCTATTTCTCGCAGGGGCTATTGTCTGCAACCCTCATCCTGGTACTGATTTCCATATCAATTAAAGTTCTTTGGTTGCAAGCTATAGCAACTTATTCTGGCTAACTAAAGCCAAAAAGAACGCTAGATGATTCATGAAATAGAAGGAAGAGCTGATCCACTAGGCCTTGGGAAGGACAGAACCCAGGGAGTATCCGCAGCATGACCTCACAGATAGTGTCTTGAGTACACTAAGGACAGAATGGCTCTGCTCCAAAGGCATTAGGCTAGTGTATCACTCTGCTAAAGATGCAGAGTCCCAGGAGAAAGGCTGATTGGCTGGCTTGGGTCATGTACCCGCCTGTGGGAGTGGAGCCTCATTGTGACAGACAGTTCCAACAGGACCGCGTAGAATGAGAGAGGGGTTTTCCCAAAGGAAAAGTGGGATGATGGCATCCAAGGAAGGGAGAAGGAATGCTGAGCAGAGAAATGCAAAGATGTCCACAGGGCTTCTGAGTTTGCAGAGCCTCCGTACCCACAGCTCCTACTGTGTCTCCGCCTTGACCATCAGCTGGACCCTGTTTATCCTTCAAGGGTCAGCTCAGGTGACAGCTCACCTCTGCAGCTCTCCTTGAAAGCCTGCAGGCAGAATTAATTGTCCCCTCCTCTGTGATGCCCACACCTCTGTTACAGATGCTCACACATCTGCTGATCTGTATCCACTGGGATCAGCACTTAGTCTTGTCATCTTTTCAATCAGTAGTGTTAGAAAAGTAAATGTTTGCTAAACAGAATGTGTTGGATTCTTTTCTCTCTTTATAAGGACTTGGTAACCATTAATTTGTACCTATTTTGAGCATCTCCAGGCAACACTGGGGCAGTTGCTCCTGTTCTGGCAGTTTCTTTCTGACTTCTGGCAGTGTCTCTATTTGTGTTGCAAGATTTACCGGGAGGACCAGAGCTGGTTTGCTTTGTCTTTGAGACGTGCTCTTTGTTTTTGCATCTTATCTTGCTGGTTTTTCTTCCTTTGGTTGTCATTTCTCTTTGTTTAAGGGACTTCTATTGTTTGTTTTGTGTTCTGGCTGACAGGAAAACACCCTGGGCCTTGGTATCCTCTCCTGGATATCATGATTGTATCTTCTGGAAACTTATGACAACAAAATTCATAGCCCAAGATTAAGACTCTGGGGCCTAGAGCAAATATCTCTAGAATTGCCCAAATCCAGTTGAGGTTCTTCTGGATTTTTCTCTGGAGTAGTTTCAGCTCCACAGTTTTATTAAATTGGTTTGGATTTGGTTTTTCTCCTCAACATCAAAACAGTAAGCCTTTCTTCTCAACCCACTTCCAATGTAATAGGCATTTCTGGATTTACTATAAATGGTTTTAGAAATGTCCTTGTTTCTGGAAACACGGTAGTGAGAGGGACAGGCTCTGATTGTTTCAGCAGCATCCATTTGCCTCTTAACATCTTCCTTCCAGAATCCATATTTTTATTTGGTGAGCTACTCCTTCCATATTGCACAGTAACTGTGCAGTTGGATGAAATATTTCCCCTTCCTCAGACCCAATGGTGGGCCCCAAAGGATAAGTTAATCAGCTTCCTTATTATCTCCTTTGCAATAAAGATTGGGCTAGGTTTAATCAGAACAAAGCTGAAGACTTTTATTCAATGACTACAGGAAGTTGTGCCTCCTCTGTTCTCTCCATGAGGAAGTAGGAGGTCATGGTGACACATGCAGTCATCTTCCAAGCATGACAGGAACCGACTTAAGAACAAAGATGACACTGGGACAGAGCAGGATAGAAAGCACTGCAAAGGGAACAGACCCAGAGCCATGATCCAACCACACCTGAAAGCTCCCAGACCTCTGGAATCCTTGCTGACTTGAGCCAATAAGCTATTTTATTATTTAACTTAGGAAAATCGGTTCTTTTTTAACTTGCAATGGAAAGCACCAATATGTAAATACATATTGTCATATAAAAAGTCATTTAATAAACACGCATCTTCCTTCATTCAGCACACTTTTGTTGATCACTTATTCTGTGTGAAGCACTGTGGTTATAACGATGAGTCTCTTACTCTCATAGAGCTCAGCATCTGCAAATGAAGAGAGAATCAAACACTCATCACATTTTTTTCAATGCTGAATAAACTATGATGAGTGCTATGAGAGAAAAGTACAAATGCCTTAAAAACATGGAATAGATTTCTGGGGCAGAGACAACAAAGATTCTGGCTCTCCCTCCTTGGTCATTGGGAGATTATTACTGGAATAAACACAACTGCTTGGACAGAAACTACATTTCCCAGTGTCCTCTGCATCTGAGTGAGGTCATGTGATTTCTTCTCACCATTAGAATGTGACAGAAGTGATGGCTGTGGCTTCTAGGCTAAAGTGGTTAAGAAATGTGTGTTTCTCACATATGTTCGTTGCAGCACTATTCACAATAGCAAAGATATAGAATCAACCTAAATGCCTATCAGTGGTAGACTGGATAAAGAAAATGTGGTATGTACATGCCATGAAATACTATACAGCCATACAAAGGAATGAGATCATGTCTTTTGCAGGAACATGGATGCAGTTGGAGGCCATTACCTTAGCAAACTAACACAGGAATAGAAAACCAAATACCACATGTTCTCACTTATAAGTGGGAGCTGAATGATGAGAACATGTGGACAGAAAGAAGGGAACAACAGACACTGGGGCCTACCAAAGGGTGGAGGATGAGGGAAGGGAGAGGATCAGGAAAGATAACTAATGGGTGGGAGGCTTAATATTTGGTTGATGAAATAACCTATACAACAAACCCCCATGACCTGAGTTGACCTATATAACAAACCTATGCTTGTACCCCTGAACTTAAAAGTTTAAATAAATAAACAAATAAGAAGTGGATTTTTTTTCCCCACCTTCTCTCTTCCCTGTCTGCTGGCTGATGTCAGTGTTCAGGGTGACTTTGAAAGCCACATGCAAAGATGGAAAAGGTTTCATCAACCTGGATCCCTGAAAAGTGGCATGGGGCAGAGTGCCCCACCCCATGCCCCCACGTCAACCCTTGCCAACCTGCATTCTCCTGTTACATGAAAGAGAAATAAACCGGTGTTAAGTCACTGAAACTTGGGGAGTTGTTTGTTGCAGCCACTGCCATTATCTTAACTAATATGGCTTCTTTGATGAAGTGACGTCAGTGCTGAGACAGGAAGGAGTTACCTGGGTAGAGGGTATACGGTGAGCCACAGCATTGCAGGGAAGTATTCCTGTCCAGAAAGGAACAGGGTGCAGATGAGGATTTAAAAGAAGGCTGGCGTGTACAACTACCATGTGTCATATGCTGGGCTAGCCAACCCACTGAGCCAGTCCCCAGGATCTGTACTGCAATGTGGCTCTTTCTTCTCTACCTGTCTTTTGCCTGGGCGGTTATTCAGTGTGAGGGGTGACTTAATGGTTTTCAGTTATACCTCGTGTATGTACAGTGGGCAGGTCCTGAGTGTACAGCTATCTCAGAGGGGGGCTGAGTAACTTATTCAAGGTCATAGAACTTCTCAGTGGCAGAAACGGGACTTGAACTCAGGTCTGTGTGTGCAAAGTCCATGCATGTTATCATGGTATGTTAATATGCAGCCTGTTACCTCCTGGTATTGGCTGTTCGTAAATTTGGAGATTTGTGAATGTCTTGGGATCCATCTACTGTGAATATACCCCTCCCTATGCATATATTTGCCATAATTAGAAGCAAAGCAAATCAACATCTTTACTGAGTGCCTGCTCATTGCAGGGGCTTGTGCTCAATGTGAGGGAGAAACAAAGAAGCAGAAAGGCAAGAGACCCAGATTTTACCTCCCATTTGGCCACTAACTCTTTGAGTGACTTTCAGCAAACGCCTGTTCCTCTGTAGGCCTCAGTTTCCCCTTATATACTATGAGAGGTTTGGATGACATGATTTCTGAGGCCTCTTCAGGCCTAATAAACCCAAGACCTATAAACAGAAGCCAGTTCCCGCTTTGACTATTCATGTCTCACTGCCCTGCACCTCTGATGCCACCTAATGACCCCCTGTACTTCACTGCTTGTGGCTTTGACCCCTCATGCATTGATTCCTATGGAGTGAGAGGAAGAGAGATTGTGACTTTTGCTTAGCGATGGCTCCCGTTCACTGTGATGGCCTCTCTAACATACAGCCTGTCCTCCATTGTTGCAGCAGGAAATAGGACTGGCTCCAGGTCTAATCCCCGGAAGTGGGCTCTGATGGGTGTAAGCCATCAGGGGTCACTGGCCCTGGTAATCCAAATCTAAGCCAACTAACACTTTCTACTTTCCCAAGCACAAGAATTGAGTCAGTCAGCAAAGGGCCTAAGGTGAGCCCACAGGGCTCTTGCTGATGGTGAAGGGAGAGGCCTCTCTCTTGAATGAGAACAAGGAAGCAAGTAGCCCTAGGAAGCCACTGGCTGGTGCTCATATCACTACTGTGGGCAAAATAAAACTCAGAATAAAGAGGACAAATCCAATATGTAGAGGAAAGCAGAAGCAAGTGGAAAATCACAGAGAAACTGAACCTGAGTCCTGATCAAACCTAACCTGAAAGCTGGCCTACCTATGAACTTTTCAGTTACTTGAGCCAAAACTCCCTGTATGGTTTAAACCATTCTTTTTTTTTTTTTTTTTTCTGTTCCTTACAACCAGTGGAATGTAAGCTCTGAGAAAGCAAGAGAACTATCTGTCTTCCTTATAGCACCTCACATGGTAACTGCTCAGTATTTACTGAATGAATGAATACACTGAAACAACATGGGTTCCAGGAGCTTATCATGTCTAAAAGCAGGAACATGAATCTCTATAAAATCTCTAAGAAACATTGTTCCTGCCCTCAAGATGCTTCCAGGGTAATCATCAATGCGTGTAAGTCAGGGATTGGCAAACTATGGCCCATGGGCCAAATCCAGCCTACTACCTGTTTTTATGATGAATAAAGTTTTATCGATACATGATCATGCCCTTTTGATTGCCTGTTGTCTATGGCTGCTCTTGAGCTACAAGGACAGAGTTGAGTAGTGCAACAGACCACATGGCCCATAAAGGCTTAAAATAGGTATTATATGGCCATTGACAGAGAAGTTTGCCAATGCCTGGTGTAAGTCATTTTGAAGCCATCCTTGAGAATGGTGCTTTTTCCATCAGTCTGTGACAAATTGTTTAATGGCCACAAATGCCTCCCATCCCAGCATGTAGACTTCTTTGTAATATGATTTTGTTACTCCCCACCTTCAGAGAGGTGACATCTTTCTCCACCCAGAGAACTTTTTGAGATCCCTGCTCAATCATTTCTTCCACAGAGAAGCCCTCACTGACCCCCTACCCAAATAAGACAGCCCCATAAAACATTCTCATAGCCCCGTGGAACTTTCTGTCAAGCTACTTATCTCCATTTGTAAGAATCCATTCAGTATATAATGAGTAATATCTGTCTCCCCACTGGACTGTAAGCTCCATGAGGGCAGGAACCACATCTGGTTTTGCTCTCTGATGGAATCCCAGCACATAGTAGGTCCTCAATATTGTTTATTGACTGAAGAAGCAATTAATTCTTCCAAAAATAAGTTTATCCCATTTTGCTTAGAAATCCCTAAAGGTCTGAGGGAAGCAATACAAGTTTGTGACAAGTGATGAGATGTAGCAGATAAGGGCCCTCAGCACAGTGCCACCATGTATAGGGCATAGCAAATGGGACTCATTTGTTCTGCCATTTTTATTGTTAGGGTAATGATGATGATGGTGGTGGTGGTGATGATGGTGGCTAACTCATAATGAGCACTTAGTTCCAAGTGTCTCTCATATATTGTCTTTTAATTTTCATGGCAGTCCTTTGAGGAGGGTGCTATTATTACCTTAGTTTGCATATGGGAAAGATGTTGCACAGAGAGATGAAGTAGCATGCTGAAGTCACAT
>CAUYLG010012905.1:0-57933 GCA_963573385.1 Cacajao melanocephalus | reverse complement strand
AGAACTCTCCACCCCAAATCCACAAAACATACATTTTTCTCAGTATCACATTACACCTATTTTAAAAGTGACCACATAATTGGAAGTAAATCACTCCTCAGCAATTGCATAGCATTTCACAGGTTTAAATAAAATATTAGTTGGCTCCTTGTTTGTTATTTTCATCCCTTATTCTTTCCTGTCTCCATTGTTAAGCACAATTATTGGCATAAAAGAGGTTTTTAATACCCATTTTTAGACTGCATTCTAGCCTGGGCAATAAAACAAGAATCCCGTTCTCTCTCCATCTATCTCTTCCTCTTTCTTTCTCTCTTGCATTCTTTTTTTTTTCTTTCTTTCACTCTCACTTTCTTTCTTCTCTTTTTCTTTCTTTCAAAAAAAAAATTTCTTATGATATTTGCACATTTTACAATGACTCCATAATTAATTTAAATTGAGTACAACCCCAATATTTATGGGCACAACTATGTCGTTTTTTGTTTTTGTTTTTTTCTTTTTTGATTAGTGACAGCTACAAACTGTGGACTAAGTGCCTTCTTAATAGTTGGGTGACTATATTTAATATAAATTGAAAAGAAAATGAAAGTAACAAAATGCAGACATTTTGTATGTTCTTAAACAAAGTGACTATAAAATATACAATAGGTTCAGTCAATAATGTTAGTGGAAGAAATTAAATGTTTATATATAAAAGACCAATTGATTCGGCTTAAGAGTGATTTATGAAAATTCATAATATAATATTTAGATAAACTCAAATAATAAAATATTTGTCTTTGAAAGAAATGAATTGATAGCCAAATACTATGTTATTTTATGTTACTTTAAGTTACTATACTTAAATACTGAAAAAATATATCAGGATCTCTTTTTTAAGGGAATTGGAGGTTTATATAATCTTTTTAATATTTGTACCATTAAAATAATCTGTTCTTTCAAAAATCTGTATAGATATTTAAAATTTAAATTGTTCCTTCTCTAGTTCTTTACAAACCTTGAAAGTACATATATAGCAGTCGAAATGGAGGAAAGTGATAATGATACAATTTTAATCGGCATCATATCTCAGTAAGTTTACTTAATCTAGTAGGACATATTAAAAATCTAAAAAATTTACAGTGAACATTATACTGAAGTATTAACTATTGATGAAGGTGCAATCATTGCAGCCATGCCTGTCAGTAAAAAGAGGTTAATTGTCTTCTAACACTGAATTGTACTATGTTCTGTTTTATCCAGACTATCAGCTTCTGAGTCCACTCATTTACTGCCTCTTCTCTGCCTTCTTATTCTGATCCTATACTTTCAAACATGTTCTTTGAAATAACAGTGATTTTTTGGCATGTCCTCTGTAATTAAACACTTACACTCAATGCTTCTATTTAGAATAAAAATCAAAATAACCAATAATAATAATATATATATATTAAAATGGTGTAAATGTCTTGTTTTATTTTAATAAAACATAAATGCAACAAAAAGAATAAAATAAAACACTATGCATTAATACTCACCTAAACACAGTTTAGTATTTTTCTTCAACTTAAATCTGCTGTTTTAACAAAAACTTGTATTTTAAAACTTATTTTATTGAACTTATCTTCTGGCAAATTTGTCATTTATTTTTCACCTGTAATGCTATACATTTTTGTTCATTTTTAAAACTTGCAGTGTTGGAAAATTAATGTCTCACTTTTTCTTATTAACTATATATTTTTTCTATTTTTAGAAACTTAAAAGTAGCATCTTTCATATTATAAAAATAAAATATACCCATTGATATACTACCCCATAGGTGTTCTTTAGTAAAAGGTAAAAGATTTACATGATTTGAAGAGAAACCAGAGTATCCATAAGTGTTCTTAATGGATAATGTCATATATATGTATATATCATGCATATATAAATATAGTTGATATCTTATGTCACTTATAGCAGTATATATTTTATCCAGGCATTTGGAACACCTGCTCATCTGAATCAGCAGCCTGAGCAAACCCATCCATCCTGTGCAGAGACTCTGGTGAAGTGGGGCCCTCTCTCTTTCATGCCAAGGTAGATCTCCAGAGAGTCACCACAACCCTTCATTAGTACCCTGATCCACCTCACATTTTCTGTGCAGAGATTGTGGCACAGCAGGGCCCTATATGTTCTATGCCCAGACAGAGCTCCAGGCATCTGGAACACCCATTCTCTTGGATTCAGAATTTGGGCCACTCCCACTCCGCAAGCATAGAACTGGGGGCCCAGGAAGCAAATCTCTGCCTGCTTAGGCACATCTCTGGGAGCTTGGTGGCTACTCACTGGATTCTCCATTGATGCTGGTGCTTGTAACTGCCCTTGGGGGACTCACAGGTGAGCCTGCTCAGTCTGGCCCTACCTATTTTGCCCCCTACCCTTGCTAGGGCTGAGAAGGAAGCTCAAACCACTGTGTACGCCATGGATCACCTTATTGCCTGAGGCAACAGAGAGTTTCTCCTGGTAAATAAGGATCAAGTATGTGATCAGCCATATTGGTCTCAGCTGGCTCTTACCTATATGCACCATCTATGGGGTTGTAGGTGGAACCTCATAGCCCAATATAAAACCTGCTGAAAAAGTACACAGGGCTATAGAAGCAAAACCAAAAGACCCTACCCAGCATTCTCTTCAGTTACACTCCCTGAGTAGGAGGGAATAGAAATGGGAAAAAAGGTTAAAATTATAGGGAAAGAAAAATAAACAAAATCACACATGCAGGAAGATAATTACAAAAATTAGAAGTACTTGTGTCTCCAGATGAGAAGGAACCAGCAAAGAATTCTGGCATTACAAAAATTCTGAAGGTAGTGACACCACCAAAGTTTAACTGAGCTCTCCACTAATGGTTGCTAACAAAAATGCAAATTCAGAATTGACATAAAAATTCAAAGCATGATCTTCAAGGATATTCAACCAGGTCCAAGACAAGGTTTTAAGTCAACACAAATAAACTTCTAAATCAGTCTAGGAAATGAAGGAAGTACTAAACATCTTAAAAAGAAATCAGTCACATTTGCTGGAAATAAAAAACTCATGGAATTTCAGAATAAAATTTAAAGCTTTATCAAAAGACTAGGCCAAAAGAAAAACAAATTTTAGAGCAGGAAGAATGGTCTTTCAAACTAACCCAGTTAGAAGAAAAATAAACAAAAAAAGAATTTGAAAAAAAATGAAAAATCTTTAATAAATATGAGATTATTCAAGCCACCAAACCTACGAATGATTGGCATTCCTAAGAGAAGAGAAAAAGTAAATAACCTAAAAAAATATATTTGAGGGAATAATTCAAGAAAATTTCCCTCATCTCTTCAGAGAGGTAGACACACTGCTATCAACTATACAAACAGAGTACCACCAAGGCATATAGTCACCAGATTGTTCAGTGTCAATGCAAAATATAAAATCTTAAAAATACCTAGAGTAAAAGGTCAGATTATGTGCCAGTGGAACCATTTCGAGCTAACAACAGACTTCTCAGCAGAAACCTTACAAGCCAGGAGAGACTGGGGGCCTATTTTCAGCAGATTAAAGAAAATAAGCTTCAACCAACAATTTCATATGCCATCAAACTAAGATTCATGAACAAAGAAGAAATTAAAACTTTTCCAGGCGAGCAAGTGCTAAGAAAATTTGTCACCAGTAGATCAGCCTTACAAGAGATATTTAAGAGAGTTCTAAACATGGAAACAAAAGAAAGATACCTGCTACCACAAAAACACAAGTGCATAGCCCAAAGACCCTATAAAGAGCTACATGGTAGAAACTACAAAGCCACCAGCTAACAACTTCATGGTAGGGTCAAAACCACACATATTAATATTATCCATGAATGTAAACAATCTCAATGCTCCACTAAAAAGGCATGGAGTTGTAACTTGTATAAAAATTAAAACCCACCCATCTTTCATCTTCAAAATACCCATGTCATATGTAATAGCACTCATCAGCCCAATGTAAGGAGTTGGACAAAGATCTATGAAGCAAATGGAAAGCCAAAAAGAGCAGAAATCACTATTTTTCTATCAGATAAAACAAACTTTAAACCAAGGACAGTAAAAAAGACAAAGACGGACATAATATGATGATAAAGAGTCATGTTTATCATACTGTGATGATAAAGATTTCAATACAAGAAGACTTAACTATCTTAAATGTATATGTACCCAACATTATAGCACACAGATTCATAAAACTACTTCTGGACCTAAGAAAAGACTTATACATAAAATAATAATGGAGTACTTCATTACACCACAGGCAGTGTTAGACAGACAATCAAGCAGAAAACGAACCAAAAATATCTGGACTTAAATTCAACATTAGATTAATTGGACTTAATCGGCCTCTACAGAATATGCCACCCATCAACTAAAGAATATACATTCTTCTTATCTGTACACAGAACATACTTCAAGATTGAGCACACGCTTAATCATGAAGCAAGTCTCAATACATTTTTAAAAGTCAAAATTATATCGACCTTACTTTAGAACCACAGTGGAATAAAAATAGAAATCAATAACAAGATTTCTCCAAACCACACAGTTACATGGAAATTAAACAACTTGCTCCTGAATGACTTTTCAGCAAACAATGAAACTAAGGCATAAATAAATAAAAATAAGTAAATACCTTTGACATTAATAAAAAAAGAGGCACAACAAGCCAACATCACTGGAATACAGTAAAAGCAACATTAAGAGTAATTTATAGCACAAAATTTCTACCTCAAGAATTTGAGAAAAACTCAAATTAACCATTTAACATCATACCTGGAAGAACTACAAAAACAAGAACAAACTAACCTCAAAGCTAACAGATAAATAACTAAAATCCAAGCAGAACTAAACAGAATTGAGATCTAAAAAGCCATACAAAGAATCGATGAGACCAAAAGTTGTTTCTTCTAATGAATAAACAAGATCAATAGACTTCTGGCTAGACTAACAAAGAAAAAATATCCAAATAAGCATAATCAGAAATGACTAATGTGACATTATAATTGATCCTACAGAAACATAAATGATCCTCAGAGTCTATTATAAACACTTCTATGCCTGTTAACTAGAATTTCTAGAGGAAATAAGCAAATTCCTAGAAACACACAACCTCCCAAAATTGAAACAGGAAGAAATTGAAACCCTGAACAGACCGATAAAAAGTTGCAAAGTATAATCAGTAATAAAAATTAAAACATTAATCCCTCATAAAAGCTTTGGACCAGATGAATTTATAGCCAAATTCTATTGGACATATAAAGTAAAGCTGGAACTAATTTTACTAAAACAATCCCAAAAAATCAACAAGGAGGGACTCCTCTCTAACTCATTCTGTGGAGTCAGCGTCACCCCATACCAAAATCTGCCAAAGACCCAATGATAAAAGAAAACTACAGGTCATATCCCTGATGAACATAGACACAAAAATCCTCAATAAAATACTAGCAAACCAAATCCAGCAGCACGTGGAAACGTTAATTTAGCACAATCTAGTTGGCCTTACTCCCAGGATGCATGCTTGTTCAACATATGCAAATGAGCCAACAGTGTTAGACAGATCATCAAGGCAGAAAACTAACGACGGAATTCTGGACTTAAATTAAACACTAGACCAATTGAACTTAATAGACATCTACAGAATACCCATCAATCACAGATTACACATTATTCTCATATGTACACAGAACATACTCCCAACCTACAAAATGAGAGAAAATATGCAAATCAACAAATGTGATTCACCACATAAACAGAATTAAAAGCAAAAATCATATGATCATCTCAATAGACACAGAAAACTCCATCAATAACATGGAACATCCCTTTATGATAAAAACCCTCAACAAATTAGGCATCAAAAGAACTTACCTCATGGGAGTGTCATTAACGACAAATCCACAGCTGAGGTCATACAGAATGAGCAAACACTGGAAGCATTTCCCTTGAGATCTAAACAAGACAAGGATGCTTACTCTCATCTCACCTATTCAACATAGTACTGGAAGTCCTTGCTGGAACAAACAGGCAAGAGAAAGAAAGAAAGGCAATTCAAATAGGAAAATAAAAAGTCAAGCTCCCTGTCTTCACTAATAATATGATTCTATACCTAGAAAACCCTGAAGATTCAACCAAAAGCCTCCTGGAACTGATAAATGACTTCAATATAATTTCAGAATACAAAATCAATGTATAAAAATTAGTAGCATTTCTGTACACCAATAACATTCTAGCCAAGATCCAAATCAAGAGCATAATACAATAGCCACACAAGAAATACCTAGGAATACATCTCACAAAGGAGGTATAAGATTTCTGCAAGGAAAATTACAAAATATTGCTGAAAGAAATTAAAGTTCACACAAATTTCAAAATATTCCAAGTTTTAAACGAAATAATAAGTATCATTAAAGTGACCATAGTGCACAAAGTAATTTACAGAGTCAATGCTATTCCTATTAAGATATCAATGTCCTTATTCACAGAATTAGAATAAAATCTATTCTAAAATTCATATGGAACACAAAAGTTGGAATAGTCAAAGCAATCCTGAACAAGAAGAACAAAGCTGGAGGCATCACATTGCTCTGCTATAATATAAATCTACAGTAACCAACCCCATGGTAATGGTAGAAAACAAACATATATATCAATGAAACAGAATAGAGAACCCAGAAATAAAGCCACACACCTACAGCCATCTGATCTTTGAAAAGGCCAACAAAAATAACCAATGGGAAAAAAAAATCAATAAATGGTGCTGGGATAGCTAGGTAGCTATATGCAGAAGAATAAAACTGGACCTTATCTTTCACCATATACAAAAATTAATTCAAGATGGATTAAAGCTTTAAATGTAAGAACATACACTATCAGAATCCTGGGAAGAAACTAGGAAACACCATTCTGGAAATCAGCTTTGGAGAGTAATTTATTACTGAGTCCTCAAAAGCAATTGCAACAAAAGCAAAAAATGACTAGTGGGATCTAACTAAACTAAAATGCTTCAGCACAACAAAATAAACTATCATTAGAGTAAACAAAAAACCTACCGAGTGAGATAAAGTATTCACAAACTATGCATCTGACAGAGGTCTAGTATTCAAAATCTGTAAGGAACTTATGCAGTTCCACCAGCAAAAATAAATAAATAACCTTATTAAAAAGCAGGCAAAAGACATGAACAGACACTTCTCAAATGAAACATACAAACAGGCAACAAACATAAAAATAAGCTCAATATCACTAATAATTAGAGAAATGCATATCAAAACCACAGTGAAATACCATCTCATACAGTCAAAAGAGCTGTAATTAAAAAGTCAGAAAACAATAGATACTGTTGAGGCTCTGGAGAAAAGAGAATACTTATACACTGTTGGTTGGTATGTAAATTAGTTCAGCTACTTTGGAAAGCAGTTTGGTTATTTCTCAAAAAACTTAAAGTAGAACTACTATTCAACCCGGCAATCCCATTACTGGCTGTGTATCAGAAGAAAATTAATTGCTCTACTAAAAAGACACATACACTCATATGTTCATTGTAGAACTATTCCCAAGAGCACAGACAGGAAATTAACTTAAGTGCCCAAAAAATGGTGGATTGCATAAAGAAAATTTGTGGTAAACATACACCATGGAATACTATGCAGCCCTAAAAAATAACAAAATCATGTCTTTTCAGTAGCATGAATTCAGCAGGAAGCCATTGTCTCAAGTGAATTAACCCAGAAACAAAAACTCAAATACTACACATTTTCACTTATAATTGGGAGGGTACTCATGGACATAAGAATACAAACAATGGACATTGGGGACTACTACAAGGAAGAGGGAGGGAGGGGGCACTGTTGAATAACTATTGAGTACGTACTCATTACCTGGGTATAGCTGGAATACAAGAACATTCATGTGCCAAACATTAGCATCACAGAATTTAATAAATCTGCCCATGTATGTCCTGAATCTAAATTAAAAGTTTAATTTTTTTAAACAATAAATAATATGGACTTTTTAATGTAAGCTCCATCAACTCCAGGACAATGTTGCAAATGATGATCCTAACAATTTGGTCCACCCCTAAGGAACTGAGGTCCCTGGAAATTTACCATAGCAGTGCTGTCATTTTGACATTAACAACAGATGAAGGATGCATGCTTTTCAGAGTTTTTAAGATTAGTAAACACAAACCAATTGAAGGAAGCCAAATAGGACCCTAAGATGGAGGCCTAATAATTTATCATTGAAATTCTAATAAACTTGCCCTTGTTTGATGAGAGGAATTAGCAGGAGCATTGTTGTGGTTTAGAATAACTCTTTGGTAGAGGTTTTCTGGAAATTTTCTGATAAATCTTGGCTAACTTTCTAAAAACACTCTTCATAATAAACAGTTGTTATTCTTTGGCACTCCAGAACGTCACCAAGCAAATGTCTTGAGCATCCTGAAACTTGCCATTACCTTTGCTTTTGACTGGCCTACTTTTGCCTTGACTGGACCATGTCCTGCTCTTGATATCCACTGCTGTGGCTGTGCTCTGTTTTCTGGATTGTGCTGGTAAAACCAGGTTACACCTGCTGTTACAATTCTTTTTTTTTTTTTAGTTGTACTTTAGATTCTGGGTACATGTGCAGATCATGCAAGATTGTTGCATAGGTACATTCATGGCAAGGTGATTTGTTCCCACCATCCCCCCATCACTTATACCTGACATTTCTCCCCAGGTTATCCCTCCCCTACCCTCCCTCCCACTATCCCTCCCATAGCCCCCCATCCAACAGATCCCAGTGTGTGATGCTCCCCTCTTTGAGTCCAAGTGTTCTCATTGTTCAATAGCCACCTATGAGTGAGAACATGCGGTGTTTGATTTTCTGTTCTTGTGTCAGTTTGCTGAGAATGATGGTTTCCGGGTTCATCCATGTCCCTACAAAGGACACAAACTCATCATTTTTTATGGCCACATAGTATTCCATGGTGTATATGTGTCACATTTTCTTTGTCCAGTCTATTACCGATGGGCATTTGCGTTGGTTCCAGGTCATTGCTATTGTAAACAGTGCTGCGATGAATATGCTTGTGCATGTGTCTTTATAATAGAATGATTTATAGTCCTTTGGGTATATACCTAGTAATGGGAATGCTGGGTTAAATGGAATTTCTTTTTCTAGATCCTAGAGGAATCACCACACTGTCTTCCACAATGGTTGAACTGATTTACACTCCCGCCAACAATGTAAAAGTGTTCCTATTTCTCCCCATCCTCTCCAGCATCTGTTGTCTCCAGATTTTTTATTAATTACCATTCTAACTGGTGTGAAATGGTATCTCAATGTGGTTTTGATTTGCATTTCTCTAATGACCAGTGATGATGAGCATTTTTTCATATGTTTTTTGGCTTCATATAATGTCTTCTTTTGAAAAGTGTCTGTTCATATCCTTGGCCCACTTTTGGATGGGTTTGTTTATTTTTTTCTTGTATATCTGTTTCAGTTCTTTGTAGATTCCGAATATTAGCCCTTTGTCAGATGGGTAGATTGCAAAAATTTTTTCCCATTCTGTTGGTTGCTGGTTCACTCTAATGATTGTTTCTTTTGCTGTACAGAAGCTCTGAAGTTTAATTAGATCCCATTTGTCTATTTCGGCTTTTGTTGCCATTGCTTTTGGTGTTTTAGTCATGAAGTCCTTGCCTATGCCTGTGTCATGAATGGTTTTGCCTATGTTTTCTTCTAAGGTTTTTATGGTGTTAGGTCTTATGTATAAGTCCTTAATCCACCTGAAATTAATTTTAATGTAAGGTGTCAGGAAGGGGTCCAGTTTCTGCTTTCTGCATATTGCTAGCCAATTTAATTCTTCAGGATCTTGATCTCTCTTGTTTAAAATTCTCCTTGAAACTTCTGCTGTTACCTGAAGCTGATTTGGGCACAATGGTTTTGGCACCCATTGTTTGGAAACTTTGCTCAACTTTAATTTTTGAACTAGGTTTTCTTATTTTTCTTTTTAGACTGAGTCTCACTCTGTCACTAGGCTGGAGTGCAGTGGCCTGATCTCAGCTCACTGCAACCTCTTCCTCCCGGATTCAAGCAATTCTCCTGTCTCAGCCTCCCGAGTAGCTGGGACTACAGGCATGTACCACCACCCAGCTAATTTTGATATTTTTAAGTGGAGAACGGGTTTCACCATGTTGGCCAGGATGGTCTCCATCTCTTGACCTCATGATTTGCGTGCCTCAACCTGCCTAACTGCTGGGATTACAGGTGTAAGCCACTGTGCTGCTGGTGAAACTGAGATGTCTGTGGTGTTAGTAATTGTTTCTTTTGTTAATTATTGGTCTTTTTAAATGAGGCCATAAAGAAGATGATTTTGTTTCATTTCCAATTAATACGGATGGTCTGTCGCTGCAGGCTTTATCCTCAACATGAGCTCTTCCCTTATTAGAATGAGTTATCCATTTTGAAAACATCTGATTTCTGTGAGGCATTATCTCCATGAACTTTTCATAAAGCATAAAAGATTTCACTATTTTTCCACCCAAACTTCACTATAAATTTGATGTTTGCTCTGGCTTTTGATTTTAGAATTCATGTTGCTCTTATAGGGCCAACATATATCCTTTTTAGTTCCTCAAACTATATTCTGCTCAGATTTGAAATTGATTCACAGTTTTTCATAATACATATTTTTCTGGAGGGAAATGGTCTTGACAGTCAGGATGAGGAAACTGCTTAGTGAGTTGCTTAGTGACTAGAGACTTTGGCAGGCAATAATAATTATAACCTTGGAACCAGGTTTTGGAATCAGGATGATGCTGGCCTTATGAGTTAGGAAGGAGTCCCTATTTAATTTTTGGAAGTTTCAGGAGGAATGGTATCAGCTCCTCTTTGTACATATGGTAGAATTCAGCTGTGAATCCATCTGTTCCTTTGTTGTTGTTGTTGTTATTAGGTTATTTATTATTGCTTCAGTTCAGACCTCGTTATTGATCTGTTTAGGGATTCAACTTCTTCCTGGTTCAGTCTTGGGAGGGTGTATGTGTCCAAGAATGTATCCATTTCTTAATTTTCTAGCTTATGTGCATAGAGGTGCTCATGATGTTCTCTGATGGTTGTTTGCATTTCTGTGGGGACAGTGGTAATACCTCCTTGTCGTTCCTGTGTTTAGTTGAATCTTCTCTTTTTTCTTCTTAGACTAGCTAGTGATCTATGCAGCTATTTTAACCTGCTCCTGGATTTCCTGATCTTTTGATGGGCTTTCCTGTCTCTAACTCCTTCAGTTCAGCTCTAATTTTAGTTAGTTCTTGGCTTCTGCTAGCTTTGGCATTTGTTTGCTCTTGCTTCTCTTATTCTTTAGTTGTGATGTTGGGTTGCTAATGACATCATTCTAAGTTTATGATGTGGACATTTAGTGCTATAAATTTCTCTCTTAATATTGCCATAGCTGTGTCTCAGAGATTGTGGTACAGTGTATCTTTGTTGTTACTAATTTCAAAGAATTTGATTTCTGCCTATGATTTCCAAAAAGTTATACAGGAGCAATTACAATTTTCATGTAATTGTATGGTGTTGAGTGAATTTCTTGGTCTTGATTTTAAATTTGATTGTACTGTGGTCAGAGACTTATTATTTCAATTCTTTCAAATTTGTTGAGGAGTGTTTTACTTCTGATTATGTGATCAATTTTAGATAAAGTGCCTTGTGTGATGAGAAGAGCTTGAAGCTTGGAAAATTGCTATAAAGAAAGGAAATAAAACTATTCATTTTCTCATAGTGTACCTTAAAATCTGCTATTACATTCTTCCATAACTTCTGTAAAACCAGCCAGACTGATGAGAAAGAGATCTCTGTCTGAAATATGCTTCTGATTCATACAAAAGAACTTTATAGCTTTATACTTAGTATCTCACATTTAAATCTCGTCACATAAAATTTTAGTCCAGATTTTCAAAGCAGAGAATTTAATTATTTAATAATTACTCAATTGAATTTTTTATCCTGTGATTATGTATGACTGTATTCCTTCTGTAGAGTAAAAGAGTTCACTCATGTTGTTCCCTTCTAAACTATTGTTCTAAAGATTTTTTTCTTCCAATTTGCAGTTAAGCAATTTTATTTGAATTGTGTAATTTTTTGCATGTCTTTAAGCATAGGAATTCACAATATTACGTGTTCTTAATTGGCAGCCTGCAGTTTAATTGTATCAGTGTAATAAACCATTCCCCAAGGTGTCTCATTGTTTATACTTGTTGTAAAACATGTATGAGCTTCCACAGTTAATATTTGGATTAAAATTAACTGATAATTAAATGATCAAAATCAGTAATAATACATACAGTAACATAAACCACTTTGTTCCCTAACCGCAAGGAGATTATGAGACTAATTCAAGCTGCATAGATTTTATGAACTATTCAGTATTTTCATCAAAGCATTATAGCTTCTTTTTATAACGAACACATTGTTAACTTATGGAAAAAGCATTACGAAGTCAAGATTTTATATATGTGATATAAAATGGTTAAAATTTATAATCATCAGTAATGAAGAGTTATAATACCTATCTTCTAAGAATTAGTTTATCCCCTAAGTAAATTATTGTGGAAAGTGTCATTTTTCAAACATTAAGTTATATAACCACATCTACTACTTATTTTTAGGTACATCTGAGAGTAGGGAAATTTTCATTTAATTCTCTACTTGGAGAGCTATTTCAAATACCACAGAATGTGGTAATATAAAGCTCTTTCGCTTTTATCGTCGAATAAGGTAGTGGAAAAAAATGAGTTCTTGAAATGCGAAATAATTTTGAAAAAGCTGTTACACAAAATGAGAACATAAACTTAACATTTTGAAGCCAGAACTACAAGGTTAAACATAAAACATTTGAAGCCATATACGTATTTTAGAAGCATTTGGAGAAGGAAAGACATTAATATTTACTGAAAGCCAATAATATGTCAAGTAGTGTGTGAAGAGATACCACCTCAATGATCTGGTTTAATTAACGTCAACACCCTTCAAAGTAGGTACAATATTCTAATGTTGTTTAAAAATAAGGCTTAGATGTTTAAGCAATTTGCCTAGAGCCACAAAAGGATGAGTGGTAGACTCAGATATTAACACAGGTAGGTCTGTATCCAACATTCATAATCTTTGCATCATACAGAAAGCATTGGTTAAGCATATCACTCTGCAACTAGAAATTTCCTCAGTTCAAATCTTGAATATGCCTATTATTCCTATAAACTCAGGGCAAATACTTAACTGTCTCTGCGTCAGTTTCTACATTTTTCATTTGGATAGAATGCATGGATATTAAATGAACACATTAATTTGGCAAGATAACATAAACATAGTAAATGCTCAGTGAATGTCAATCACATTTCCTTCTAATCAGTGTCTAATAGTTAATTATTGGCAGAACAGGGGAAGAACTCTGATTTCTTCACTCTTGGTCCTGCAGTTGGTTCAGTCTCCTAGATACTACTCTGTGAAAGAAAGTAAATTGATATTTAAAAATTATTTTACTACCAAGTGTTACCTATAAGTCCCGCATTGGAAATGTTACCTTACTTACCTCAAGTTGGCAATGTAATGCTAGAAGCAGTAGAGCACTCATAAAAATAACCATAAGTTTTAATAAGTTAGGTTGCCACAATTCCATGGATGCTGGTAAAAGACAAGAGGTTCCTGTATTGAAGATAAAGAACTGTATTACTCAAGGTCTAGCAGGTGGTGGGAGCATGGACTTATTGATACTTGATTTACCTTTATCAATGTGGCAGCAATGCGAAGAATCTAGATGGGTGATACACAAGGAGTGGCAGTATCACAGCTGAGGAACTGAAGAAGCTTTGTAGCAAGGAGTAAGACAAAATGATCTTGGCCAGGAAGACAACCAGGTACAAGCAGAAACACCGAGTCTATTTCTGTGCAGTTATTTTACAGTTTCCATCAGCATAAAATGACCTTTAGAACTGTGCCACTCCTTGTGTGATACTTGCCACTCCTGTGTTCTGGATCAAGGAATGCTGAAGTCCTTGTTATTCAGTCACATGAAGCGAGATGTGTAGAAGCATGGAAGGCTATTGTGGATTGTCTCCTCAAGTAGTTCTAACACATACTGAGTTGTGAAACCTCAGCACTGAACCTCGGCATTCTGTTTAGCACCTGTTGCTGAGTTATTTCAAGAAACTATTTAATTAGAATTACTTCAGTTACTGTCTCTGTATGAAACAAAACATTATTTAATTATTAAAACAAATTTTAATGGTATAGTGGTATCACTGAGTTTACTGAAAAATCCTTTTTAAGCCATTTTACCAATTCATGCTTTTTTGCAGGGATTTGTGAGTTGCAAAGTTGTTTACATTTTATGCATATATATTAGCATCAATGATATGAATATTTCATGATAGAATGTTGTTGTAAAAATCAATGTGTGCATCCTCATATGCCTGCTCATTATCAAATATAATACACCTTTAAAATGTATGCTTTCAAACATTCATAATGTTTAATTTTAAATATATTTTACAAAACATGTTTTAATTACCCATGCTGTAATGGAGCTTACCTTCCATTGATGGGGAACAATACCACAAATATGAATACAAGATGGCAACTCAAGAAAGTGCAGCTTTCTCTGGAAATATCCAAGCAATCAAATGTAAAATGGGTGAATTGGCTGAGTCTGTTGAGGGTGATGGCCAGAAGGAGCTGCTCTAAGGAACTCTCACTTTAGTGATAATTTACTAATATAAGTAATAAATTATGATTGAGTGCTAATTTTGTAATGGTTTAATTCCTGTTAATACAGTGGTATATCAAATAGGTAAAGTTCCATATCTTGTGAAGTTTAAATTCCAGTGTAAGAATCAATTAAGTAATGAACATAAATAAATGTTTATTTCTACTTAAGATGCAGTTGTTTCTGGAGAAAAATATGTCACATTATACGCAGAAAAATAAAGATAAATTCTAAATGTCATATTTTTATGGTCTCTAAGAACTATAAAAACAACAAATCTTATGAAATATAATCCCAGTCAATGTGGGAATTTTTGAGAATGTGATAATTTCCAGCCATTTTTCTCTCATGAGGAAATTTGCTGATTTTGGCTCACTTTTGAAATTATAATTGTCTAGTCATGGAACCTCTGATGGGGAAGACAAACATGTAAATATGTGGTAAGTTTTGGGGGAGACCAATCTAACAAATCGGAAAGCAGAAAGGACTAATAACTTGGTTTCTTTGCTTTAAAAAATATTAGCTGAGTATCTCAGCTAGGATACACAGGAAAATTCCCTGTAAGGTTTTGGTGTAAAGAAAGCAAAGACATTCTAGGGAAGATCTGATTCAAAAAGACCAAAAGATGTTAGTGAGATTACACATAAATTATTTTATAATTTACAAACTCATACAAAAACATATCACTAAATCCAGATGATGTAACTGTAGCGACCTACTGTTATGTTGCAAGAAAAATAACACCAATTCTACAAAATATATTTTGGAATATAGTAAGGAAATGCTTCTTAATTGATTTTATAAAGTTAGTATAGCCCTGATAAGAAAATTGTACAAAAATAGTACAGAAAAAAAAATTACAGATCAGTATTACCTCTTGAATACAAAAAGCATAAATCCTTAACAAAATATTAATCAACAGAATTAAGCCATATACAAAAAATATATGCATAATGACTCTTTGGGGTTTATTTCAGGTATGCAAAGCTAGCTCAATATTTAAAAATCAATCAATGTAAAACATTATATTAAAAGATAAAGAATAAAAAGTCATATGATTTTGTCAATACATGCAGATAAGCATTTGACATAATCCAACACTCATTCATAATAAAAACACACAGACAACTAAGAATAAAAGGCATATCTAAAGTTCACAAAGAAAATCTATAAAAAACAAAAACACCATAGCTAATATTATAATTAGTTATGAGAAACTGAATATTTTCCACTAATATTAGAAATAAATTAAAGATATCTGCTCTCACCACTTCTTTCTATTCTTTTTTTCTGGAAATTTAACAAGTGTGATAAGGCAAGAAAGAATAAAAGGCATAAATAAATGAAGAGATGAAAAATACTATTTGCAGATGACATAATTGTCTATAGAGAGAATACCAATAAATCCAAACAAATTTTTCTATAAATCTAATACAAAGTATGTAAGACGTGTATACTTAAAACTATACAACCATGCAGAAAAATAATCTCATTAACACTAGATACATGGAAATACATATAATGTTCCTAGATTGAAATTCTGAACATAATAGAAATCTCTATTATCTCCAAATCAACAAACAGATTTTATGCAATTCCTGTCATGATCCCAGTAAATGTGTTACAGATATAGAAAGGATTGTTTCAATAATTACACAGAATGGCAAAGAAACTAGAATAGCTAAAACCATTTTGAAAAAGAAGAATAAAGTGAGAGAAATCAGTCTACCTAATTATATGTATATAGCTGCATTATTATATAAGTTACATCGTATTTTGTCATTAAACAAGATGAGAAAATTTTTGCAATCTACTCATCTGACAAAGGGCTAATATACAGAATCTACAAGGGACTTAAACAAATTTGCAAGCAAAAAACAAACTCATCAATAAATGAGTGAAGGATATGAACAAATACTTCTCAAAAGAAGACATTTATGAGGCCAAGAAACATATGAAAAAAAGGCTCATCATCATTGGTCATTAGAGAAATGGGAATCAAAACCACAATAAGATACCATCTCATGCCAGTCAGAATGGTGATTGTTAAAAAGTCAGAAAACAACAGATGCTGACAAGGCTGTGTATAAATAGGAATGCTCTTACTCTGTTCGTGGTAGTGTGAATTAGTTCAGCCATTGTGGAAGACAGTGTGGTCATGCCTCAAGGATCTAGAACAAGAAATACAATTGGACCCAGCAATCCCATTACTGGGTATATACATAAAGGGTTACAAATCATTCTACTATAAAGACACATGCACATATATGTTTATTGCAGCACTATTTACAACAGCAGAGACTTGGAACCAACCCAAATGACCATCAATGATAGACTGGATAAAGAAAATGTGGCAAATAAACACCATGGAATACTATGCAGCCATCAAAAAGGATGAGTTCATGACTTTTGCAGGGACATGGATAAAGCTGGAAGCCATCATTTTCAGCAAACTAACACAGGAACAGAAAACCAAACACCACATGTTCTCACTCATAAGTGGTAGTTGAACAGTGAAACCACATGGACACAGGGAGGGGAACATCACATACCAGGGCCTGTCAGGGGGTGAAAGACAAGGGGAGGGAGAGCATTAGGACAAATACCTAATGCATATGGGGCTTAAAACCTAGATGACAGGTTGATAGGTACAGCAAACCACCATGGCATATGTATACCTATATAACAAACCCGCATGTTCAGCACATGTATCCCAGAACTTAAAACAAAATAAAATTTAAATTAAAAAAAAGATTAAAGCAAACATTTAGAAAAAAGTAGAAAAACATCATGAATTTTGACTACACAAATCATTTTGAGACTTGATACCAAATTACCATTCATAATAAGAAAAACGAATAAACTGGACTTCATCAATATTAAAAACTTTGTTCTTTAAAGATCTTATTAGGCAATAGAAAATACTACTTACTGAATAGAAAAAAATATTTTTAAATCTCATATTTGAATAAGGACTCTTATCTAGAACTATAAAAAGCTGTGAAAACGCAACATTATCAACCAACAAACACAGAAACCAACTAAAATGCACATGAAGGACATGAATCGACATTTCAATGAAGTGCATAATCTTAATAGGAAATAAAAACATGAAAATATGTTCAACATCATTAGCCACTAGGGAAATTCAGAATTAAAACCACAATGGGCTATTATACCACATATGTTAAAATGATTATACTACAAATAAAATGTGGCAACATCAAAGACTAGGGAGGATATGAGGCGATTGGGATACTATCACACTGTTGGTGGAAATATACAAGAAATCAAAACTCTGGAAAAAAGTTTGACACTTTCTTAAAAAAACTAAGCATGCAAATAGCGGGTGACGCATCCATTACACACCTTAGAAAGGAAGACTTACATCAACACAAACGCTTGTACTCAGGATTAACAAAAAAACAAAGCATTTATATACACAGTAACCTGGATGATTATGCTAACTGGAAAAGTGTCAATCCCCAAAGATTACATACTGAATAATTCAATTTCTGTACCACTTTTGAAATGAAAAAAGTGTAGAAAAGGAGAGCATAAGAATTGTTACCAAGGATTAGGAATAGAAGGGAGTGGAAGGGAAGTATTTGTGTCCATTAAAATGCAACATGACAGATCCTTGTGGTGATGGAAAGTGTTCTGAGTCTTGACTGGATTGATGTCAACTTCCTAATGGTCATATTGTATTATAGCTTTGTAAGAGGCCACCCTTAGGGAAAACTAGTTCAAAGGTACACAGGATCTCTGCATACCATTTCTTATAACTCCATGTAACTATTGAGTTAAAAAATAGAAATAGGTGCATGTGATGGGTAATTTTATGTGTCAAGTTAGCTAGGCCATTGATCCCACATATTTGGCCAAATATTAGTCTAGATTTGCTGTGAACATATTTTTCAGATGAGATTAACATTTAAGTCAACAGATTTTGAGTGAAGCAAATTGCTCTTCATAACGGTCATGGGCTTCATCCAATCAATAGAAGGCATTAAGAGACAAAAGATGGCCAGGCACAGTGGCTTATGCTTATAATTCTGGCAGTTTGGGAGGCTGAGGCAGGTGGATCACCTGAGGTCAGGAGTTCGAGATCAACCTGGCCAACATGGTGAAACCCTGTTTCTACTAAAAATAATATATATATGCATATATTTTTGTATATGGCCTCTCAATATTTGCTTAATGTAACAAAACTGGAGATTACCAGTGTCTTTTTTATAAATGGATATGTATTTGTTTATTACAGGGGCTGCCCAACTGTATTAATAAGAGTGATTGGATATACTTTAAGATGTGGAAAATATATTTTGAAATTGTTTCAAATCGGTTAGAAAATGTTAATGAATAGTACCCTTTTTAATGAACAGATGGTATAAAACAATCATTGGAGCCAGAGGGAACTAGTTTAAAAAAGATGTTTTGAAAAGATGGCAGACAGTCTCAAATAGTAATGGGATTTTTTTTTTTTCTATTTTCCAAAGGCCTACTTTACAGTCTATTTTCTTAGGCTTTCCAAAATGCTACATTTGAATGATGCTGCAATACAACACTGTATAGATTATTAGTTTGACAGTTACTAGAGACGAGTTGTTGGAGAAACTGTATGAAATGGGATGTCCTCTAGGTTCAGAGCAGTGTTCCAGAACTGAATTTTAGGTTTAGTACACTTTTATATAAATGAGTTGAATAAATAAGTAATTTAAATGCAGATGTTACCATTTTCTATGCTAGTGGGGCTTGGTGAGAAGTTACAATCTGTCTGGGAAAAGATCCTTGCTGCTTATAGATAACTTTATTTCAGAAAAGGGGCTTTATAAAGAAGGAACAATGTAACAGCTGTGTTTCTTTGGGTTAGAAAAATAAGAGCACAGGGACATGTTATTCAGATATAAATGTTGAATCTCTTCAGAAGTTACAAATGAAAGTGATATTTAGGAACTTATATATGTCATTACACTGTGATGATTTATCTGATAATGGTATAAAATAGCTTAATGTTTGGCATTAGTAAACAGAATTATATAATTTTTCTATGTTTTACAAATATAAAAAATAAAAAACTGAGAAGCAAGACATTATGAGTTATTAATTTGCTCTATATATAAAGAGATGTAATTAGTAATTTTTATGTAAGAATTAATCTAAGTCTGCCAAGAAACAAAAAAGTTCCCTTTTACACATATTTTTAAATTTTCTTATTTTGAATTATTTTTCATGTAAGAAATTGATAGAAACGGAAAAATTTCAAAAAGTGAGACAATTCAAAGCTTTTAATATTTGAATGTATTTTTTTTTTTTATGAGATGGAGTTTGCTCTTGTTGCCCAAGCTGGAGTGCAATGGCACAATCTTGGCTCACTGCAACCTCCACCTCCTGGGTTCAAGCAATTCTCCTGTCTCAGCCTCCTGAGTAGCTGGGATTACAGGCACGCGTCACTCTGCTCAGCTAATTTTTGTAGTTTTAGTAGAAATGGGTTTTCACCATGTTAGCCAGGCAGATCTTGACCTTCTGACCTCGGGTGATCCGCCTGCCTCAGCCTCCCAAAGTGCTGGGATTACAGATGTGAACCACCATGCCGGCTAGAGTGTAATTTTAACTAAAAAACCAGAAATAATAAAATTAAATTATTCGTTAAGGAGCTTAATTACTATTGCTTCTGACGTTATACAAAACAAAATGAACATAAAACAATATAAAAACTTTATAAAACCTGAAAATTACACAGTTATTGAAGAAAATAATGCAAAAGCTTATTTGCAATAAGTTTTAATGCAATAAGTTTTATTTATAATAAACTTGGCCACTACTTTTGCACTGTGGTTTGTTATTACACACAGTATTACTTGTTTCTTATTTATTTTTAAATTTTTACTTTTGTCTGTATACCATGAAAAACTCATGGAAGTTAAAAACTATTATTATTGTTTACTTGGTGCAGTATCTGCTTAGAGCAGCACATGGCAGGTACAAATAATTTATAGAGTTAATGAATTAAATTATTCATTTCCTAGCTAGAGAGGTAGTGGCAAATAAGCTTCTATCTTCAACTATTTCAATATATGTGAGAAGACAGAGGCGTAATTATTATTTTTTTAAATTTGAATTTACTTTGAGGTTATTTGTAGGCTTTAAGCATATAAATGAAAATTGAATGTGTTACTAAGTAAATATTTACTATTTTTGGCCATGCAACTTGGAGCACATTAAGGATTTAAATTATCTTTCGGCTGTCTAATATATACTATTTGTACTCCAAGTGGATTAAACTCACTATAATTATCCTGTCCTTAGTCCTGAAACACTTTTTTCCCTTAAAATAAAATCATTATTCACCACTATTCTTTCTCCAAAAAAATAATAAAAGGCATTTTATATGTTGGATAAAAGTATATCTGTGTAAAAGACATTTTAGCCTTTAACAGATGGACTTGTTTCAAGTCATTGATTTTGGGATGTTAAAGAAAGCAGCAGAAACGTCTTTCTGGTAATTTTATTGAATAGACTCCTATTAAAGATGGAAGGCATGGCAATAAATAACAGTAACCTTTGTGTAGCACAGCTTTAGGCAGTATTAAGGCCAAAAACTTCTCATGGGATTGAAGACAATTCTGGTGCTAATTACCTTTTTTTTCTATATGAAATGTTAACTGTCTAAGAACTAACGGAACAAATCCTTTCAACTGAACTCGTTTCAAGAGCTATGGCATCTTCAAATGTCTCAGCTGTGCAACAATAATCTGTATTTTCACTGTATCTGAAGGGTCTGTCTCTTTACTTTTTTCACTCTGAGAATTGTAAGGACTGCATGTTGAATTACATTTGTCTGTCCCTTGTTTTTGATAAAAGCCACTCATCCAAGGGACAAATCTCACATAAAAATGTTACTAGAGATTTGATTGACACACATTTATCCTTCTACTCACTCATTGTGTCATCAATCCTCAACCAAATGGACCTTGAGAGGAAACATCAAGACAAGCGTGGAAAGTGGCAACTTGTCCCTTTCACAGATGCAGTGAGTAGACATCCCTGAGAATGTCTGGAGTCATAGGTTATTCCCCTTTGTATACCAGACTGCATCCAGGTCTGACCAAGCCACAGTGATGTTGGGAATCAGAAGGATTATGTAATTTCTCTGACATTCTGTTTTAGTGCTGGAGGCTGCTATTTGCCACCATGATGAATGCTATCATTTGCCAAAAAGAAAAAAAAAATAGTTTAAATGGTACAACTAAGTCTTGAGGCTCCTTTAGCAATATAAACTTCACTGAAGAAAGCACATCGGACAATTTTAGAGAAAAAGGAACAATTCCACGTTGTTACTAGGATTAGGGTAAGTACAGCAATCTCTAAATGAATCAGATTATTTGAAATTCGTTTTCAAACATTCGATCTGATTTCAAGAGAAAAGAGACTTTATTTTATATTAGGAAGCACTGATATTAGTCAAACAGTAGGAAAATAAGCATTTTAGAAATAATTTAGCAGAAGATTTATTGAAGGTCTTAAAAATTACGTTAGCAATATGAAGTGGAGAATGTAGTTACCATTCAGTTTACAAGTTTCTTGCCTTCTAGGGCCACAAAACTCCAGAAAGAGGTTCACAGACTAGCAGAAACAGAAATAATGTGTTATTGCATGTTTTGTTGATCTGGTTTACAAGCTTAGCTCACCCTAATGGTATTCACAAAAGACTAATATGGAAATCAAAATGCCAGTTTACCAATTCATTATGAAAGTTATACCCCCCAACAAGTTGCTTATGGACACTATATAGAAACATCTACATGGAAGTTAATAAGATAGTGTTTGGGAAAAAAATATAATGGAAGTAAGAAGAATCACTTGGATTCCCTTAACGGCATTGTCATCTCTTGAAATAGTTATCCTTTAAAGACATCTATGTAGTCTTCATACTAGAAATGTATGCTACATCTTAACCTCTAAGAAATGAGGTGTACACATTTTTATCTAATTCATAGTGTTGTTAGTTGCACACAGATACTCTTCTTTGTCTTTATTTTTACTGAGATATATTAATATGATTAAATTATAATTTTATTTAAAATAACGGCAAAATGTTATCAGATTTCTAAGCTTTGTTCTTTATACTTTTGACTGAGAATGTAAATCTCTTCTTATAAAAAGAATCTAATAATATATATAATCATTTTCAAATTTATGTAATTGATTACCAACCATTTTTCAAAAAGCATATGAACAACTGCTGAAAATTGCATGAAGTGTTTTTTTTTAATTCCTAAACTTTCTTCACACCTACTGAAATTCCTATTACTGAGAGTAGTACCTGGAAATCTGTTACTGTGGAGCTCCCTAAACTATTACTCTGTATTCTAATGTTTGAGAGCCACTGGAGCAGTGCATGTTTGTAGCCTAATAGAGAAGTGAAATACGTTTGGCCTTTCAAACAATCTTAAGTCCAAAAGCATTCATCCTACATCTATTAGTCAACTCTTTAATGTTTACCACGGAAATTTTATTTTAAGTCTTGCAAAGTTTACACTGCACTTCACATAATTGCTATTAAACTTCCTTGTCACCAAAGGTAGCATAAAGATTATGTTAGCATAGTGAAAGGATTAGAGAAAACTTTGCAGATTGCTCTGTCGGCTACCCGAGAGAAAGACTCTTTACATTTATTTTCAAATACTGGAGGCTGCTATTTACCACTGTGATGAAAGCTATCATTTGCCAAAAAAAAAAAAAAAAAAAAAAAAAAATTAGTTTAAACGGTAAAGCTAAGTCTTGAGGCTCCTTTAGCAATTTAAAGTTCACTGAAATTTTAACTGCTGTTTCAGACTGTTTCTTCACATGTCCCCCACCCAACCTGATCGGAAACTGATGGCCAACACCAACCTTGGACTCTCTTTCTCCCACTCCTCAGAGCTGTGTCACCATAAAGTAAGCACATTATTCTAAAGTCTAGTCCAATCTCACCTTGCAGAGACAGTCATACATCTGGGTTACTATAAATATAAGAGTAACCACCTTTAAATGAGTTCCAACTGTGTTTGAGAACTCCTTACTCTAGGGTCTAGGAAAACAGGAATCATCAAAATTCACACAAATATCACCATCTTGGAATTTGGAGTTCAGTTTTGGGGGTGCAGTCAAAAGAGCTAGTAAATAAATACATGCATACGTTTGTATTAATTTGTATAAATAACATGGAAAAAATACAGCATAACATAGTGCATGATGGGATAAGGGGAAATATTCATATGGAAAATTTGAAAGGCCTCATTAATTAAACACTGAACAGAAATTGAAGGTCAATTGTGGGTCAAGTCAGGCTGAATCTGAAGGAAGAAATTCTGGACAGATGAGGCAGCAAATCAAAGGTACCAAAAGCAAAGAGATATTATTTTGAAGAGGGGAAAAGTACAAGGGTGGTGGAACAGAAAATTCCATGCTTTTTTTCTTCAGCCTCTGGGACATGCCATGGCTGAGCCCTTGCTGACTGGTTGGCTTGTTCATCACTAACAAACTCTTCATGAGCTTTGTATTTACTATGATTGAATTATTATGACACTTGAATTCATTAAAGTTTGTCTGTGACCTTGGTGATCTTTTGGAAGCTACGGTTTTCTGACCTATAAGGATGATTCTAGCTGTTGATATATATATATATATATATATATATATAATTTTTATTTATTTATTTATTTTGAGACAGAGTCTCGCTCTGTCGCCAGGCTGGAGTGAGTGCAGTGGCAGGATCTCGGCTCACTGCAACCTACCCCTCCTGGGTTCAAGTGATTCTTCTGCCTCAGCCTCCCAAGTAGCTGGGATTACAGGCATGTGACGCCATACCCAGCTGACTTTTATATTTTTAGTAGAGATGAGGTTTCACCATGTTGGCTAAGATGGTCTCAATCTCCTGACGTTATTATCTGCCCACCTCGGCCTCCCAAAATGCTGATTGCAGGCAAGTGCCACTGTGCCTGGCCAGCTGTTGCTATTTTTAAGGGCTGCAAAAAATACATTCTCCACAGAAGATGTTCTTTATTGTCTAGGTGTTCTACAGCTCATTCAAATGAGTGAGTATTGAAATTCCCTATGTAGACATCTAGGTGACAATATTGCTACAAATGCACAGCTACTGGTTGAGATGTTTGTCTGCTAGTCTCATAAACTGAATGTCTATGTTTTGTGTAAATCCGGAGCCTTACTTGTCTGTTTGGCCTGAGGCCCTAGGGTTCTCACTCCAACTTACACCTCAGCTACAGACACAGGAAATCAGAATGCCACAGGCACCAATAAACATTTTATTTTATACTCATATTCACATATTTGTGGTTATAGATAGACACAAACACATGGATTTTAAAATCCAAGAGCTCTTTGCCATAGTTGATCTTGCTAAAATCTCTTGATTTTCATTGGTTACATAATTGTGATTTACCTATGCAACTGGATCTGTCTAAACTGTGTGTAATCAGATTAGATGGACTCAAACAGAGGTGGGGCTGAGTTCTGATTTACAGATTATTATTTTGCATTTTAAAGTTATTTAAATCCCATGCTTTAGTTTTCCAACATATTAAACTGAGTTAATGTTATTTACTTCACAAGGTAGTTAAGAGGAATACAAGTGATATATGTAAGAATATTTTATGTGGCTGTTAGTAATTGAATTTAAGTATTTAATAATATGTCCTCCTTTTCTTATTATAAATTAAGATTTAGTCATAGCAAATGGCAAGATTACTGTTGTATGACTCCTTACCAGTAAATATATGAAGAATTTAATTTTAGAAATAATTTTCTGTTGTTGTGCCATATATTTATATTGAATGAAAAATCAAGTCTTTTTTATTATCTTACTTAAATAAAGAGAAATAATTTAAATATAATAAAACCTTATTTTCATTTATTTCCAGTTATTATTTTTAATGTATCAGAAATAATCATAATTATATAGTAAATATAGGAAAACTGATCCATTTAAAAATACTTTCTAAAATTTTCTTAATTTCACAAAGAAAACCAGGAATCAAAGTTAGGTTTGCATAATGTATTATGACTTTTAAAATTTCCTTGTGATTTAAAGTTGGTTCAATTGGATAGCATTATCTAAAAGTCTTCAAACATGATTGATAGCAACATTAAAGTCTTTCATCTTGAACTTCAAATAAAAATGGTACAAATAAAAAAAGGTACAGCATGAAGTTCTCCCTGGGGAACCAGAAAGCCTCAACACTGTGAGGTTGTAACTTCCAAAATGATTTAATAAAATCTATGACACAACACTCCTAATATTTGTGGAATTCCATATTATCAGTATGGGGTTCTCTCTGCAGGGATATGATGTTCAGCCTTCTATGTCTTTAAACAGACATTCTAGTTTTCCACACATAGTTTTCGACACACAATCCTAATAAAACATGGCCTCAGAAAGGCAATTGTTTTTCGTCTTGCTTAGAAGCCTATACTAATCAAGCGTTAAAAAGTAATAATTAACTGAACACACAAGGATGTAGTCGCCATTCCAGTCTTCTGAACTGATACATGTAGCAAATTAATAACAGGTTTTCCCAGATATCCTTACTAGAAAACAAAGAATGCTGAATAGAAGTCAAGTTCTTCATGAAATAGTATTTCCTACCATGGCCAAAAAAATAATATTTGAACATCCGTGTTATAGACTTATTATCCCTTATTTGTATTTCCTGAATCCTATGCAAGGTCTGCTCTCTCCACCTCTACTTAAGGTGTTCTCAAATATATTTTAGCTTTGCAATTTAGAATTCACTTTATGAAAATCTTAATGATCTCTTTTCCTACTTTGGTAAAGGGGGTTTCAAAACCCTGCTGATTTTGGTCGCTAAGATATTCTTCATTTTTTCATTCAATAAATTCAAGCAGTATCAGTTTCTGATATCATTTGAGGATTGTTGATTTCTAAGTGTATGATATCAACTCAGATTTCTCTCCAGGTTTTCAGGTTTCAGAAATATATACTCAAATTCTAATGTACAAACTTGACTAGGTTTTCCTCAAGTACCTTGAATATTTCATATCTGAAGTTTTATCACCTC
This sequence comes from Cacajao melanocephalus, assembly GCA_963573385.1. Taxonomy (NCBI): domain Eukaryota; kingdom Metazoa; phylum Chordata; class Mammalia; order Primates; family Pitheciidae; genus Cacajao; species Cacajao melanocephalus. Next base: position 31,096 of record CAUYLG010012905.1, on the reverse strand, counting down.
TGTGAACTTTGTTCTTTACCTTGCTTGATGGTAAAATGCCTGCTTCAAATTCCTATTTTAAATCTGTGACTATCCCTTCTTTCTTTTAAATTGCATTTCTCAAATTTCACCTGTAGTACCATTTCTGTTTTTCTGTATTAGTTTGTAACTTCATAATCTTTTATCTGAACTCTAGCAACACGTCAAAATGGCTTTCCTCCTCATAACGGTGTTTCTGCCTCATATATATTCTCTGAAACTTTTATCCATGTGGGTCCAAGACCTTCCTGTAACTTCTCAATGATGGCAGCTGGAAGTGTTTGAAGGACACTTCATTATCTGTCCCCATCTTCTACCAGTCTTCTCCCAACCACTCTCCAGTTCCTGCTTTGGTGTCCAACAACCTCGATCATTTGTGCTTACTTCTTTGTTGTTTTGCATTCCTTTTCTTCTTGTCTTTTTGTTCGTAAGTTACCTTCCACAAATATCTTGTGCCCCAATATCTTCACCAGGATTTGTCACTTAATTTTTAAATCTTAGACCATAAATCACCTCTTCCAGGAAGCTTTTTCTTACTCTACCAAAACCTATGGGAGACAAAAATTTCTTCCCTTATAAATCTACACATATAACTATTTCCTTGTGTTTAACACATTATTATTTAGTTATGAAAACTCACAGAATTGTCACTGTCATGGAATTACCTTAAGAATGATTTGTTTCAAATAATTTAAATGTTATTAGTTTCTGTATTCTTCTCTTGCAAATTGATGTAGTAAGAGTAACAACTCAAAATGGATATTATTGTTATGAAGATTAAACAAGCTAATATATGTAAGATTTATCAAAAGGTCTGGCTTGTATTAAGCAATCAGTACTTTGAGATGAATACATGGGAAATGAAAAGATTCTAAGTGAGTCAGATTAAACAATCCTCATCCTTGGGCTAAATTCATGCCTAGTTTATTTTTGGTCATTAAAAATCCTGAGTTTCTGTCCCCAGATAATTAATTCTGCTTCTTCACTGGGCACAGTCTGAGTCCCACAACAGTACTTCCAAGTTATCTCCTTAATCTTTATTGGTGATACTCAATATAATATACAAAACAATACTTTTCACTAGCTTTCAAATCAGGAAATAAACATTTTGGGAGCAGTGGTTGGATTAATCGATTTAATTATTTAGTGTTATTATATTTCAGGTAATATAGATGCATTTTATGAAGAGTACCTCATTCAGATCTCACAACAATCATTGGAGGACATATTTATAGACAAAAATTAAATTCTGGCTCAAAAGATTAAGTGATTTTTATAAGACAGACTACTATTTAAGCATAGCCTAAATGTTATGACCTATGATCTTTACCACATGGTTAACTATTCTGTTTGTTTTCTTTTCTATTTTTCTATCCAGCAAGTTTTGATAATATTTAGGGAAATGTGGCAGGGTATCTTGAAAAAGCACACTGAGTGATTGAAATAGTGCCTGAAAAATGCCCGTCCAACCCACTGAGACCATGGTGGGTAAAATTACATGGAAGATTATTTGGTTTGAATTAGGAAAAAAACAATTTTGCCAATCATTTTGACATTTTTGTAAATTATTTGTTTCTCTCCTGTACAAATTTGTTCCTCTCCTATACAATTAATTGTAAATAGAACAAACAAAAATATTTAAGTAAGGTTTAAAATGAGCAAATCTAGATTTTTTTTTAAATGCTAAAACTTACATGACACAGCATAGGTCAACCAGTGTCCTTTAGCTGAATATGCTTAGGGTACTCTATGTCACTGTGACATTTTTTCCTACACAACTTCTTTCTTGCTATAAATTTTGGACAACCACAAAAAAAAAAAAACAGCTTACTATCTAAAATCTAATTCTGTAGATAATGCATAGCCAACATTATCAATCCCTGGTCACAGAAGATATATATGTATATATAAAATACACATTACATATATATCCATATATACTTAAAAATGCTTTTAAAATTTATTCCACTTTGGAAATCTTCCACTGACAATTAAATCATCACATTTCCAGAGATATATTTTAGATGAACAGAGTGACAAAAGTATCATGACTACATTGCTGTGGTATAAGTGATAAGTGGCTACTGACAAGCAGAAATTATAAGAAACAGAATTATATATTCATTTAACAGGACTCTCATTTCCTTTTCTCATCTATTTATGTTGATATATTGGGAAGCTTGCTCTATTTCTGAAGAGCGTATTGCTGTGGAATATACAGATATGATCACATTTAATGTAATGGGGTGGGATCCCTTGTACCATTCCTTTCAATGTGGTAATTCAATTTTACTTGGTAAATGGATTTAGCATTCTTGGTAGTTTCTGGTATCTACTTTAAAAAAAATAATTTACTGTGTGTAAAGCAGACATCTATGATGTATGTGGGCAAGATATATGCCTTTTCATCACTTTTTGCAAGTTCAGATCTATGTTTTTGTTATTTACTTATTCTTCACCGCAGTTTTAAATGGGAAGGCACCAACACTGTTTACCTCAGATAAAGTATTTTAAATTACTATTTGAAGATATTTCCTAATGCATTATTGAGCTACGACATTTTATTTTCCTTTTACTCTATAGTGATTTCTTATGATAGGATATATTCTCCTTCCAACTAACCTTTGAAAGGAAGCTGTCAAACAGTGATAGCCTTGCATGTGTGTTGAGCCCCCATTGAGTATGCAGAACAGATTTGAGGCACCTCACAGTTGCACATTTACTGCCATCTAGTGATTACATACTAAATATATTCTGTATACTACAATCACTATATGCATACTTTTTAGCATAGTGATTCTGAATCACAGAATGATAGTGAATGTGAACTTTTAGGTCATATAGTGTAATGCAAGATAGTACAGAAGGACTCAGAGGAACAAAAAAATCACATGAGTATTATGAACTTGAGCTAGGCTTTGATATCTGAACTTTTTAGAAAATCTTTATCCAGCTCTTCTATCTCTACTCATGCTATCATCTGATTATATCAGAAGATTAATTATCTTCTGATAGCGTCATCTTTGCCTTACCTATTATAGTTCAAAAGGAATTACCATGGAAAATTGATTGTTTTATGCTGTCCTGAAACGTGTCCAGGAAATCATGAGGATTATTCAATTATTAAACAATAACGAAAATCACAAGTTGGTATTTTGTGAAATTTACACATTAAAAAGGCCTTCAGCAAATATTTCAAATACATGCTTTGTTCAAAACATACATTATAGAGCTAAGGGTGCCTCTATATTGGCCCTTATGGCTACTTAAACATCTATGGCTACTAGTTCAATATGACTTTAATTTATTTGAATTACATATTGTGTTTGAAATGTTTTGATGTGTAATTTCTTAGGGATGTTGTCCAGTTTAAAGGCACTTGAAAAAAACTCATTAATTCATGCCTGTATTCCCAGTTACTCAGGAGGCTGAGGTGAGAGTATCATTTGAGCCCAGCAGTTTGAGGTTCTATGATGTCTCCTGTGAATAGCCACAGCACTCTGGCCTGAGCAACGTGTGAGATCCCAACTTTAAAATAAAAAAAAAAAAAAAACACAACAGCAAAAATCAGGTACAGGTTGCAACTAAATCCAATGTAATTAAAACTTATATTTTCTTCAGTATTTCATAAACCCATCCCCTCTTTTTATAAGGCCTGCTCAAGTTTCTCAGTTTGTTTTTCATTCCTTACCATAGACTTGAAGATGGATCTTCTAGAAATATATAATGCCAGCCCTTATATTTCATCTTACCCCCAGCCTTTCCTTCTTTCCAGTAATCTGATTGTGGCTCAGAAAATGAAGAGAATGGACAGTGAATGTTAGAATATTGGCCTTAGTGAGAAAAAACTAGTAACAGTAGTAACCTGGGGTAGCAATGGTGTCTGGACTATTCCTTTTTCCCTAACTGATGTAGGTAATTTTGTTTTTAATCATACATCTCCCAGGTGAAGTAGAGCTGACGCCACATTTTGAAGAATTTGTTCATAAAACTAGGCATAGCTAAACCAGCAAAGTAAATATAGAAGCAATCCTCAAATATTGTGTAGATTTGAATCAGCTGAAGAATCTCTTTTTTTTAAAAAAGAGATTTCAATATAAAATCAGCAGTCTAAAGTAAAGTTCAGCATTTTGGGTTTTTAGTAAGTATCGTTGGTAATTCTGAAGTGGATGGATACTATCTAAATCATATTTTTTAGTCACTGACGTTGATTTTGTTTTTCTAGTTCCTCTGTCAGCTGTTTTTCCCCTAAGCCTTACCATGAGTTCCACATCTTTGCAGACACAATCTGCCAGCCATCTCTCTTACAGTTGACAGTAGCTAATAATTACACTTACATATGGTGCTAGGGACTCAAAACTCCCAGAAATTTTCACAAAATTATTCTGAGAAGAAACTGAGAGGCCAGATGAGCAAACATTGTTCAAGGTCAGCTTCCAAGTCACTTGGGATCACGTGTTAGCTCTGAAAAGTAGGCACAACACGGGGCACGTTTCCTAAAACCTCATTTTCATTCAAGGGTAAGTACCTCACAGAATGTTTTAGATAATTGTATGATTAATGGATATACTCTTCAGAACTATACACTGTTTCACTAACATTAAAATCATACTGTAGCTCATTTCATGTGTTCAATTAACATTTTGTTGTCATTTGACTTCTTACAATTAGACTAAAATATGTTTTTGATTTTGTTTGTGTGATTCTAATTCCATAGTATAGTGTAAGTGACTGTGGGAGACTGTGTTAGGACTCTCCTGTGGGCCTAACCTGGAATCTTTATGCATTCGGGGGGGCCCTCTGTGTCCACTCTAAAGCTACCCCAGACTACACATGATCTAATAACTGTGCTGAATTTGAAAGTGCTTATAGGGGCTAGTATTTAAAGTTGCATTACTGCTAATTTCTTAAATATTTTCTGTATTTGATATGATAGTATACGTAGAAAATAATTGCGTAAGAATATTTAAAAGTTTTGTTTTTATATTCATTTTCCTGAATGACTACACAGCATTTATATACATTAAGCATATACATAAGCACATATGTATCCACATATCTGTATAATGTTTATATAAATTAAGTATATATATATATATATATGAATATTTAAGGATACAATCTTAGTCAAAATGGTATCAAAATCATTGGGATGTTTAGTCAATAGTGCATTTGTTTTGAAGCATATAAACCTAATGTTACAAATGCAAAAATCAATATGCTCCTGTTATTATTCTGCTAGTCTGCAAAATAAGCTTTTTCTTGAGAAAAGCACTGTGATATGCAAGTCATATAATACCAATAATTCATTAACTTTAATAAAACTTAGAAATGTCATAAAAGTAAAATCTCAAAATATAGACATAAAATACCTACTGAAATTAAAATGCAAGGCTAAGACAAAATGTATCTTCGATGTTGTTTCTGATTATCCCATGTTTGTTCTAGACACTATGGGCTATGTTAACATAGCTTTGCCCTTTTCTTTTTGTTGGTGACACAACCACAGCTGTGTTCATGTTTATGCGTTCTTCCTTGAGTACTGGGGAAGGTTGGCCCCATCCTTACTTTTATGGGATAAATGTTAAATAGTCTGACATATGAATAAAAACATTTAAGAAATTGACCCTGGGTGTTTGTTCATGAGGAGGCCATGCCCAAGCTGCTGTAACCATCCTGTGATACAGGCCTTCACCAAGGTGTTTAGAGTGGATGTACAAATATACAGCATGAGACCTGGGTCTTTGATGATGATACTGAGATGTGCTGAGGTGTGGACTAATCAACTCTGCAACTGCACCTTAAGCTATTTGTTTTATGAGACGGTAAATATATTTATTACAAAAAGAAAAACTTTATTATACTAACCATGCTTTTGCCTATAATTCAAGAGTCATTGGTCTTAATAACAAATTTATATTTTTGAGTGAAATAACACATTTATATTTTTATCAATTTTTATTCCTCTTGATAATTATTGTAATAAAATGGTATTAGGCATAATTATGATTGTATCATTAAGTCATATATCAAAACATCTATATATAGATGTTTTTAAAAATATACAAAAATTGCTTGACAAAGTAGTCTGATTTTACATATAATATATATTTTAAAGAATGTGTGCCATTTAATAAAACAATCTAAAATGTATCATTTTGAAGGGTGAGATTTTGATAAATTAGATGTGACTGTTAAAAAGATTTTGATTTTGTTATTTGACTTAAGCCCATTGAAAACCATCTGTAAACTAGTATTTGTTTCTAATTTTAGCCAATTATTTTCTATTTCAGAGTACCACTGGCTAGAATGTTTCTGTGTATGTTTTAAAAGTTTGTTATGTATAATATTTTCAGTGAATTGCAGGATTGAAACTATATACCAAACCTGGACAGTAGAAGCTATTATGGAGAATTTAGAAGAAAGTCTTTGACACTAGTGACACAGAAAAAGGAAGGAAGAAAGGGAGCAAGAGAGGAAAGGGAGGAAGTAGAGAAAGAAAAGGGAAAAGAGAAGAAAAGAAGGCAAAGAGAAATAAGTGCTTATATGTGATGACAACGTGTAGTTCATTTGTAACAGTGTTCTCATAGAGACACACTTCTTCAAAAGTATCTAAAAACCATAAATACTTCACTTTGTTAATTTACAGAAAACTAGGTTTTATCATGTTTCTTTCTCTTATTTATTTAATTTTGCAAATATTTTCAAAGTACTTGAAATTTTGTCAAAGACTTTCTACCTGTTTCAGGTAGTTTTCAACAGGTATTTGCTATCTTAATATAGGTATAACTCAATTTCTTATAAAAATTTCTTGATATGTTAGTCACTGACAGCCTTTTTCTTCTGTACATTTTGTGAGCATTTTTAAGATAGAACGGTCTTTCAGTAATCAATTAAATGTCTATTAATATGCATATTTCCCTATAGTATTCACTGTGTAATTAATGTTCAGGTCATGTAGAAAATAAGTCATTTCATTTTTGTGACTATTAAGCATGAAAACCTTGATAAGATGGTATTTACAGCTATAAATCACATGAATAATTTTCTGTAGAATAGAGAAAGCCAAACATGTTAAATATGTAACTTGTATAATTTTGAAAACAACTCGAATTCCATTGGCAAAATTGAAAATACCCTTAAAATAGGAAGTGAATTACTACATATTAATCTTTTTTGTGGATTGCTGAAGGTAATGTTACAAATATAAAACCCCCACCAGTTTGAAATTCTAAACCCAAACCCGACAAATATTTGAATAGTTTCAGCATTCATGACATTACCAGTTCAGAGAAAATTTAATGAAAATTGGAAATACCTACACAGCATTGACACTGTCAATATATATTTGTTTTATAATGACATATCATAGTGTTTTGAAAATCAAAATAGAGACATGAGGACCGAACAGTTCACCTTTGTGACTGGACAGCCCAGTCGATGACCATTAGCAATCTTTACTCTGAGAAGCTGCAGTATGTAATTGTCTACTGGATGAGTTTTAAGTCATGAGATGATATGAAGACATCTAAAAACAGCTTAGGAAAGCTATTTCTTAATTTTGGTAAATTAAAACTTTTCAGTATGTTGGAAATTATTTGAAATTCCATTTTGTTCTAATTTCCATGTTGCATATTAACCAATACTAAGATGTTTTTATAAATTTTGGATAATCTAATACCTGTTTTTTAAACAATATTTTTGTTCATATGATATATTTGGCATGTACAAGTTTTGCTCTTTAAACTGTAATTTTTAAACAAAGTCTAATATTTCTAAATATTCTATAAAAGGAAAATACAGGTCCTTTGATTTAAATGGATTGCTTACATTTCTATTGCAAAAAAATAGTCATGTCTGTAATTGGAATAGCTAAGCTATTCATTCCAGAAAAAAATATGTTTTATTGAGATATGAATAGTGATTTTTGTAGTGAGTTCCTTTTCTTGTAGAAATAAAGATTATGCCTTTCTTTCCTGAAACTTTGTAGAATGCTAAGAAATTAATAGTAATGAATGATGAACATAAAAATTATATAATTTTATAGTTTAGATATTTGTTAACTATAATATTGAAATAATTATAAAGATGTTAGATGTCATGCCTTGCTCATTGAACAATAATTTTAATAACTTACACAAATGAATTTAATGACCCCATAATTAGGTAGAAAATCATATAGTACTACATCGATTAAGATATATGAGAACAAAAGTCTGTGGAATTGAGATGCATGAATAAAGTTTTATAAGTTAACAATGTTCCATATGTCAGATTTTAATATTTCTTTAGGTCACTTTATTAGGGAAAGGCTTGAGGCAATTTTAATGATGAACATTGAATACTTAGAAAGTACAAGCCCAGTAGTTAGTTATAAATTAAACATTTCACTAAAACAAAAACTGTATGAAATGAGCACAAGATTGCCACAAACCTTTTGAAATTGCCAAACTTGTATCAGATACTTTCACTGCAGAAAAACATGTGTAAATTCTAATATTCTATATAAATTCAACCCATTTAAAATGAAATTTCTCTATTAAATTTCTTCTATTAAAGCCAGAAGAGAAGCTTTCTATTTGCAAAAGCAAGAATGGTGATTACTCTACAATCATTTTATTTCAATGGTGAATGGATTGTAGAGGTGATTTTACATATATAGTATATATATATTAGGTTGAATTACATAAAACTTCTACTGTTATAGATTTAGAATTTCATGTAGAAGAAATTTCCATTTGCTAAGAATGATGGTTTCCACCTTCATCCATGTCCCTGCAAAGGATATGAACTCATCCTTTCTTATGGCTGCATAGTATTCACACAAGAACAGAAAAGCAAATACTGCATGTTTTCACCCATAAATGGGTGTTGAACAATGAGAACACATGGACACAGAGAGGGGAACATCACACAGCAGGGCCTGTCGGGGGGGATAGGGTGCTTGAGGAGGGATAGCAGGGGGTGGGGGGATTGGGGAGGGATAGCATTAGGAGAAAATACCTAATGTAGATGATGGGGTGATGGATGCAGCAAACCACCATGCCACATGTATAACTATGTAACAAACCTGCATGTTCTGCACATGTACCCCCCAACTTAAAGTATAATAAATAATTAAAAAAAAAAAACAATTTCCGGTAGACCAGCCAACATGCAGAAGAGTATTAGATAGGTAGGTAGGTAGGTAGATAGATTGAATAATAGACAGGTAGAAGAAAGACCTGTGTCACACCAGCATCCTAGAATTCTGGTTAAGTATAAGAACTATAACTTTGTCAGTATCTAACAAATTCTCATGTACCCTTTTCCATCTCTTCTTTCTCTTTATTTTTATGTTAATCATGTCCTTGGGATATCTTGTAATTGTATTACTTATGAGCATATCCCTGAATGGCATACTTTTTAATTTATAACGTTTTAGCTTATGTTTATGAGTTTTTAAATAATGGAATTGGCTGGATGCAGTGGCTCACGCCTGTAATCTCAACACATTGGGAGGCTGAGGTAGGCAGATCACAATGTCTGGAGTTCAAGATCAGCATGGCCAACATGGTGAAACCCCGTCTCTACTAAAAAAGCAAAAATTAGCTTGGTGTGGTGGCAGGCGCCTGTAGTTCCAGCAACTCCGGAGGCTGAGGCAGGAGAATCACTGGAACCCGGGAGGCAGAGGTTGCAGTGAGCTGAGATCATGTACTGCACTCCAGTTTGGGCAAAAAAGAAACAATTTTTCTCAAAAAAAAAAAAAAAAAAGAGAGAGAGAGAGAGAATGGAATTAAACTACGCAATCAATATTTAACTTGCTTCTTTCATACAAATTTGTGTTCTGAAATTCATACGATATGATGCCCATAGCTGTGGTTCACTTCTGCATAATATTCACCTAAACAAATATACTTTATTTTTTATGATAAGATTGGCAGGTTGCTTTCTCATTTTTCACGGGATAAATAATGCTATGTGCACATAGAACATGTCATATGGTTTTTATAAGATGTAAACCCAGTCTCTTCAGGTAAAGTTAATTTAGGCTACATTCTAAACAAGGAGAGGATTACAATTGCAATTTATGAGGGATTTTTTTTTCTTCCTGTGTTATGCTCAGTGTCAAAGTAAATTTTCGTATAATCATTTGAAATTAAGAGAAGGTTGTGCACTATTTTACATGTGGTCGCATTTACACTGAGGATGTAGCACTTGTGATTCTCCACCTTTATGTGGAGACATTTTATTTTTTCTGGGGTTCACATTGCAAACAAAAATACAGGTTGCTGAGTTAAAGTTAAATTTCCTATAACTGTCTTTTTTTAGTATAAATACATCACAAATATTGCATGGAGCATACTTATGCAAAAAATGTTATTTGTTATATATCTGATATTCAAGTTTAATTGGCTATCCTGTATTTTTATCTCACAACTCCATTTTAGATTTCCCATCTTAGGGAGGTCTTAGGATTTTTTTTCTTTTCTTTTTTTTGTTCTGTTCCCCAAGCCTTGAGAGGCCATCTGAAACAAGAAAATGCATTCTGGAGAAAAGAGAAATCATTATTCAATTTTTCACACAGTTCTTGTTTCACTTAGATCTTTTCCCAATTACTCTTTATTCTTTAATACTGCTGGTTGTTTAATACTGTAGATATTTGATGAAATGAAATTTTCTCCATGTTGTGTGGTATGTGGGAGTTTGAATAACTGGATCCATCCTTTACCAAAAATGTAGTTTTTATTTTTATCTTATATTTGCTTAGGCATCATGTGTTGAATGTGTCTATACTACATTTTATGTGGTAAGAGCTATCCTTAGTTTTACATGAGAAAGTGACCAAAGTATTTTGATTCAGCAGAAATATTTAAGTGTAATTTGGAGATTTTGTAATAATTTCCATTCTCTGTATTCTTCTACCACTGATATGTTTTACTTTAGTAAATGACCAGACAGATAGAGACCCAGAGACTGCACCACACTGCTGAGGGTTGAGGGACATCACCTAGACATGTAAGGCACCCCCTCTCCAATCGCCCTCTCCCCCTGCAGTTCCCTTATTTTTCTGGGTATGGTGGAGCTACGCCCCAGGCCTCCAGTACCCGAACAGGCACCTACTCTGAGAGACTTCCCCACGTGCAAAAATCCCAAGGCTTTTCTCAGTAAACCTTGTGTTTTCCTTGTCATATGTTTTCCCTAGATTAGCCCCACATTCCTGGAAGTGCTGTGATTACCTACATGTTAACATATGTGTCAGATCTGTTCCTTCTTCACTAAGCCATTGTCAATGTCTAAAACCAAGTGTTCATCAGTTTTCTCTTGGGTTAATTTCAGTATCTAATTCTCCAGTTCTCTAGTCATCCATACTATCTTTTAACAAGAGATGTGTTTCTGAAACTATCTACGAGTGATACTTTTTAACTTATTTGGCGATGTCTCCATACTGATTTTTGAGAATATGAACATTTTGGAAAACTATATAAAGCCTTTCACAATCTGTCTTCCTACTAATTTAGTAGCCTCTTCTACTATCTCTCTTTTTTCATAGTTGATTCACCAGTCTGTAATGCGGTAACTGGACACACTTCTCTTAAACAAAAATACTTGGTGCAAGGACAAACAGTTATTCTTGTGAATAAAAGCATCACAAATTTTAGACTTGATGTCTAGGTGATACACATATGTGAGGGATGGAAATGATGCTTTTATTGCATACATTCTCCCAGTGAAATATTAGACTATACATTCCTGTGCTATTGTGAATGTTACCTGCTCTCCTTTAAGAATTATGTTTTGTTTATTCAATCAACTATAAGCAGTGAATGAACTGCCTGAGACAGAGAGGACTTGTTTTCAGTTACGGGATTAAAAAATGAGGTGCTTCTATGGAAACTGAAAAAAATGCTACGAAATAAAATAAAAATGAATTCGATAAAAATAATTTTTAAAATACGCTGGAGGGAAAGGGAAATGAAAATGATAACAGGGAGAATATAAGTAACTTTTCTGGTGTGCCATGAGTCATTCAGCTGTGCAAAATGAAAGTAAAATATCAAAATATACCAGGTGATCGATCGCTAAGTGTCAAAAAAAGGGTCTATACAAGGTGGACAGAGGTCCCAAATATGAATCTTTCAGAAAACCTTGGAATACTGAAAAGATTATCAATCAAAAAAAGAGCAGTGAAAGAGCAAGGACGAAGTTTCTAGACAGCCTCTCAATTAGTGTTATTTCGACTATGTATTCAAATATGTGTATTCATATATACATATGAATATATATAATTTGTATTTTAATCATGAAAATTATAGTGCTTCTATTTATACAAGGTTTATGATGCTGGTAATGGGAGATAATATATGATAGTGCAACATTTATTCCCAGTCATAACACCAGGCAAAAGACAGAAGAACCATAAAAATTCTTATCTTGGATCATCTTGCACAATAAAAATATTTTAAATGCAGTTTGTATAAGAGTGTGTATATGTGTTGGAGGAGGAGATCAATATAACTGCAAGCTAGAATATAACATACAAGCTAGAGCCATCAAAAATTAGGTGTCTAGAAAGTAGTAAAGCTCAGAGGGTTTGATCATGCAGACTGTCATAATTTTCGAAAGTACAACAGCTTAGGTCAGCCCAGGTGAACTTCTAGGGCCAGCTTGTTTTGGCCATTCTAACAAATTATAGAGTTGCAGTTTAAATTCTGTTTCTCAGAACATAACCCCTCCATTTTCCTCCATCACACTGAGCAGTTACTGTGTTAAAAGGTTGAGAACATCTAGCTTCTGAATTTCATTGAGGTTATGATGCTTCTGGCTTGGATCTGTGCGCTGGGGCACACACTCCTTCCCTTTCCATGTTTGTACCTGGGGATTCTGGCATCATTCTGTGTACCTCAGTTGTTTTCCCTTCTTTTCCTTCCTCTTTTGTCCATAGTTCCTGACCCTTGGTCTTTGTATTCAGACATGGTTCACCATTCCCTATTGAACATGATAATCATATTTAAATACTGCTTTCACTTGCAGGACACTTATTGCTGATTGGTTTTTATAACCATCTTTCACTGAATGACTTTAATTCATTCCCCAAAATTCTGACACAAAATGAAAAGGACTTTAATGAAAAAATAAAATGAAAATAAAAAATAAAATAAAATAAAAATTAAAAAAAACATTTTTTTCCTGGTCCAAACTTATGTTGCATTCTGTGACAATCCTAGATACCAAAACATTTTTCACAGACAAAAAATATCAACTGCATCATTAAAACTAATTTTTGTAGGTAACATACACCAATTTGAAAGGAAATAAATACATATTAATACATACAAAGCAACATAAAGCAAGTTTATTGGAAGAGCTGAAGGAGGAAAAGAAAAGTCTTAAGAAGGTTAATTACTCTTCAAAAGGTGTAATGGATTTTTCAGACAGGCATTCCACATCCAAATCAGTAAAGCCTGATGATAATTTTATTTTCATTGAAAATTTTCATTGAAAATTTCTACGTGTTTCATTGAAACACGTAGAAAGAGCTCTGATGCAGAAAGTTTTGTGATAACCATAGAAGAGGTGAATTCTTTAAGCCAAAAAAAAGCAAGATGGATTTTTGTTGACTTCTTTAAGTTTGTATTAATATACCTCCTTGAAAGTCACTTTGCATTAGAGAGAACAATTTCCTGGAATGTGCAACTGATTAAGAACTCTTTCTCTTCTTACGTCTTGCAAAGCAATCACAGATACAGTAAAGGTAAACCAGATGATAGATTAATGTCATTTATTTATATCCCACTTCAATTGTATTTATATTTTCTTTATGGATAAAGTATTCTTACTCTGTTGTATTATTTGTAAAATATGTATCCTCAAATTATGGGGCTTTTTATTATCTTGCGCATGTAGTGTTCTCACACATAAAGTTAAAACGGAGAAAAATATGTTGGGGTAAAATAATGAGTATATGCAAAAGTCTTTTCAAATACTTGGAAATAGCACACATACAAAACAAGTTGAAGAGCTGTAGATAACAGTAATTTTTCAACCTCTTGTCGCAAAATGCTTTAGTTCATCCAAACATGCAAAACATTCACATTAGTTCCATAGATAGATAGATATAATCTTGCTAAGAATACTGTTGTGTGGCATAAATTGGTGGGCAACTTCTCTGCAGTTATAAGGTTGGCGAAAAGTAATGGTGTTCTGGGCATTGTAATAGAATGCTGAAGATGCCACTTCTTATAACAAATATATTATAGTTTTGAGTTAAAATAACTTTTTTTTTAATACCAAAAGAAGTATCATCTAAAAAAAAAGTCAAATGTTTTCAATAGCCATTATGGCTAATATGTAACTGAAGGCAAATGCCTACTTCCTTTCTTCTCATATTTAATCTAAGATTGATTGAAGTTCTTTCACTCTTAAGGAATCCCAGGTCTATGATGATTTATATGAGATCACTAATTACCTGAAGATAAGGTTGACAAACACTTTCTCTTTTTTAAAGGTATATGGGTGCTTTCCTAGTTATGCACCATCTAAGAATCAAATCACTATCTTTTTTTCTGGATGCCTGTTTAGAGACTAAACCTGGTATTTCATGTTCTTTAATAGGAGGACTTCCATGAAACCAATTTTCACATTGAATAATGCTTTTTAGTCTAGAACAAATGCATATCTTGTTTACACACATACGAAAAATCAACAACAAAAACTAGTTAATAAACTAACAAAAAATTAAAAACATATTCCTAGAATAAAAAAACGAGCTCTAGTTAATTTATTTATTTTATTTTTTATTGTGTATTTACTTCTAATTTCTTATTTTCTATTTTTTGTCTTTTTTTCTATTTTTTTCTTTTTTTCTCTTTTTTTTCCTTCTAATTTATTTTTTTTAAATTATTTATTATACTTTAAGTTCTGGGATACATGTGCAGATCATGCAGGTTTGTTACATAGGTATATGTGTGCCATGGTGGCGGTTAGCTGCATCCATCATCCCATCATCTGCATTAGGTATTTCTCCTAATGCTATCCGACCCCAATCCTCTGATCCCTCTCTTAGTTTAGAAACCTGGAGCTAGCTGGTAGACAGTAATGGTGAAGAAAAACATCAAGTTTATAGCTTGTACACAATTATTCCATTCCTTTGTACATGTCTTTTTTTCCTGGTCCATATCATGGAAACAATTCAAACATAAAGAGATATGCTGCAATTCATTGAAATAAGTTGTATACTTTTGTTAATAGTTATCTTCTTTAAAAATATTATAATAAAATAAGCTTGTATATTTTATCTAGATCTTTAATTATTGAACCTTTTGGTAAAGTTTCATATTCCTGATACATTATTGTAATTAATGAATATTATGGCAAATTTGGGTAAAGAAAGTTAGTCACTAATAGCAAAAAATATATAGGGGTTTCATCCCTTGACACAAGAGTTAATTTTCTCAATTATTTGCTCTCTCAAAGTATGCCATTTCTGTCATTATTTATAAATAAGTAATTTTAATGAGGCAAATACCTTTCTTACAATTGTTTAAAAAGTTTCTGGTTAATAGGTTAAAACTAGATTACCCAAGAAAGTTATAAGAATCTTAATTATAACTAGTGTTGGTTTGCATTTAGTTTTGATAAATATGTTGACCCAAAGAGTCAAACTCTGTAAAATATTTAAAGAGGTTTATTCTGACTTAAATATGTGTGACCAATGGCTTGTGACACAGCTCTCAGGAGATCCTCAGAAAATGTGCCCAAAATTGTCAGGCTACAGTTTGGTTTTATACATTATTTTTTTCTTTTTTTTGAGACGGAGTTTAGCTCTTGTTGCCCAGGCTGGAATGCAATAGCGCCATCTTGACTCAACACAACCTCTGCCTCCTGGGTTCAAGCGAGTCTCGTGCCTCAGCCTCCCAAGTAGCTGGGAGTACAGTCATGTGCCGCCAGGCCCAGTGAATTTTTGTATTTTTGGTACAGAAGGGGTTTCTCCATGTTGGTCAAGCTGGTCTCGAACTCACAATCTTGGGTGATCTGCCTGCCTCGGCCTCCCAAAGTACTGGGATTACAGTCATGAGCCACTGCACCTGGTCTCGTTTTATACATTCTAGGGAGACATAAGACATCAATTTGTACATACAATTTGTTCAGTCTGGAAGGGCCAGACAACTGGAAGTGGGAGATTCCAGGTCAAAGGTGGATTCAACGATTATATGATTGGCAACTGGGTGAAAGAGTTACTATCTAAAGACCTGGACTCAATAGAAAGGAATGTCTGAGTTATGAAAATAGGTTTGGAGACTAGGGTTTTGTCATGTAGATGAAGCCTTCTGGTAACAGGATTCAGAGAAGTTAGATTGTAAACGTTTTTTGTAGGACTTAAAGAGTCTCTTAGTCTTAAGTTTTATGGTGATGTAAATGCTGGTCAGTGGGACCTGAATTTCAAAAGGGAGAAGTGTATGATAAGGCATGTCCTACTTCTGCTTCCCATCATGGCCTGAACTACTGTTTCAGGTTAATTTTAGAATGCCGTTGGCCAAGAGGAGAAGTACATTCAAATGGTGCAAGGGGGCTTAGAATTTTTTATTTTTGGTTTACATTCTTCCCCTTCTGGCCAAGATTTTATCCTGTAGTGTTGCCAGCGTGGCATGGCTGCCTACTCTGGTTCCATCCTACCTCTTGGTGGGACCCCTATGACCAAGGGACTTAAAGACCAAAGATTTATAGCCAAGTTCACTGTTCTAGGCCAGGCAGGAGTGGCTTTGGACAGGTATTAATTAACCCTTAAAAATTTTAAAGTAATTTAAAAGCCAATGGTGAGGTTGAAAGTTGACATGTCTATCTTTAATTTCTATACATTGAGCTATTGTAATCTTGGTTTATTTTATAGACTTACAGTAATTAGCTATAGAAAACGTAAGCATTGTTAAAACCTTTTAAGGTTTAGGGACTTTTCTTGTGCCACAGTGCTTGTTGTGATCTTTTAGAAATTTGTCGTAAGGTGGCTGATTTAAAAACATTGTTTTAATATATATGTATCTGCATAATTCTCATAACTGGGTGTATTATACCCAGGAGGCTTTGCCATGCTGTATCTTTATATCCTCTCATAATAATTTTAGTTTAAACCCTATGGGAAGCAAGAAATTCTTTATGGTTGAGATTGGGGAAAGGTGTCACGTAATAAACAGAAGGCAAAGTCCTTTATTTTACCGGCTGTTTAGGCATTCTGTGTAGCATTCCTTGATTTGAAGGGTCTGAACTAATTTTATCCCTCAAAACTGCTCTTTGTAGTCTCACATGACCCCCTGTTTCCACAATAGCCCCTGGGCCTAGAGAGAGGGGGCTTGAATAGTTTTAGCGGCAGGACATTTGCACTGAAAAACAGATCAGGCCGGTGGAATTCTAAATGAGGAAGATTCAAAGCTTTATCAAATCATCTCTAGTTTTCAGAATATCATGATTCTGCTTTTCTCAGAAGTACAACTATGAGCAACAAATAACATTAATAATTTGACTAAATATGTGTGTGTGTCAGAACAGAAAAAGGAACCTATATTAGGGCACCAACTACAAACACAAGGAAAAATTATAACCTGCTTCACCTTTAGAGTATTACTGTAGCCAAGGAATAAGTCATGATTCAATCTGCACTCAAAAACAAAAGTCAGAGCTAGAATCCAGTAATAGGTGTTAGAGTTTTCCTTTGAAACAATTTCACTCTAGCCTTCCTTTTTTACTACATATATATATACACACACACACCCACACACACACATACACATATATATATATATATATATATATATAAAACTAAATGGACCTCTGGAGAGAGAAACTGAGATATTTAAGATATTTAAGATATTTAAGAGGGTATAAATGACTCAGTGCTCACACTATATCCATATATCCATATATATATATATATATCCATATATCCATATATATATATATCCATATATATATATATCCATATATATATATATATACCAAATGGATTAACTATATATGGTTATATATTATATATTTATTTAGTTATATATATATTTTTTATTTTAAAGGGCCTCTTAAATAACCTGTAAACTAGAAAAAAGTTACATTTCTTTAGAAAAAAAAACCACATCCTTATATTTTTATAAACTTTACCAAATACACTGTACTTTCTTACAATTTTAACTCTTACTTTCTTACTACTTTAACTCTTAGAAATCCAAATTCCCAGTGGCAGGGAGTGGGGGGACCAAACAGAGGTTACATAACATGACGTTAAGACTTTACTGGAAATAATTTTGAGATTAAATCTACCAAATTAATCTTACCAAATATTGCTAGAGTTATATGAACTAAAAGATACCAGAGCTAGCTTTTAGTAGCCTGAAAAGCACTTACTTTTTTTAAGCCCGTTGATTAGAACTTTTTCATCACCTCTAAGAGAGCTGAAAACACTGAGTGAACAGCTGTTCTATGCACTTCCTGGATGAGCCATCTTAAACTAGCTTTTTTGTGGGAGGTTCCCTTTAGGGCTGCTGCACATTGCAGGGGTCAACCCTCCAGACTCTCTCACTTGGCCTTCTGGTCCCCAAGAGACATCTTTCAGCTGGCAGGAGCGAAATGCCCTTTCTCTTCAGAACTAAAGAGCTCACTCCCACATATATCTATGAAAGTAACAGTTCAGTTCCTCACATAAATACACAGACAGGCCAACTCAATTTAATTTTGGAAGAAAAAGCAATGGAGAAGACCCCATAGAATGTACCCCTGAACATGAAACCAAATGAGGTGCCCCAAAGGGGGTCATTCCCCTTGTTTTTAGAAAAAAACAGTTAAGAAGACCTTTTAGAATGTACCTCCAAAGTAGAATTAGGATCCCAACACCAAACTAGAATTAGTATCCTAAACAACGAGGTCCTAGGTGGAAAAATAAAATCAGCTCAAAATAAATCAAGGACCATCAACCAAATGGGAGGTCTGCGGATCGGGCAGACTTTCTACTTCCAACAAAGAAGAAGCTTGACACTGGAGAGGCTTCTGTGGGCCCCAGCTTGTAACTTAGCTCTGGGTTTGGGCAACTTCTTCAGGGTCCCAGGTCTTCTCTGATGCTCCACATTAGGTGCTGAATTATTGTCAATGGAAATAGTCAAACTCTGTAAAATATTTGAAGAGATTTATCTTGAGCCAAATGTGAGTGAACAATGGCCCATGACACAGCCCTCAGGAGAGCCTCAGAACATTTTTTGCCCAAGGTGGTCAGACTACAACTTGGTTTTCTACAAGTTAGGTGTACATAAGATATCAATCAATGCATCTAAGACGTACATTGGTTTAGTCCATAAAGGCAGGACAACTGGAAGTGGAGGGCTCCCAGGTTATAAGCAGATTCAAAGATTTTCTGACTGGCAATCAGATGAAAGAGTTCTTTTCTAAAGACCTGGAATCCATAGAAAAGAGTGCCTGGGTTATGATAAGGGTTTGTGAAGACCAAGGTTTTATCATGCAGATGAAGCCTCCAGGTAGCAGGCTTCAGAGAGAATAGATTGTAAATATTTCTTATAAAACTTAAAGAGTCTGTCAGTCCTAAGATCTGTGCTGATGTGAATGCTAGTCAGTTGGGCCTGAATTTCAACAGGGAAAAGCATATAATGAGGCATGTCCTACTCCCTCTTCCCATCATGCCCTGAACTACTTTTTCAAGTTAACCTGGGAATGCCCTTGGATAACAGGAGGGGCCCATGCAGATGGTTGGGTAGCTTAGAATATTATTTTTGATTTGCAAATACATTTATTTCTTTGTACATCAATTTACAAAATAATTTTAAAAATTATCTGCCTAATTCTGTCAATATAATTGTTTTAAACACATGTTGGAATCTGGCATTATTTTAAGACACTGGTTTCTCCTGAATTATAACATTTTGTCTACAGGTATGTTTCTTACATTTAAAATCCCTATTTTTACAATAAAGCATATCATCTTCATATTCTCACTAATTTTAAATTATATGCTATTGCTTACATAGTTGATAATTGCCTCAGCTCCATCATCTGCTATGCATGAATTAAAAATCATTGCATAATTTTTATGGAAGTAAAATAATTATTATAAAAATTTATAAGTAATGTGTTTGTAGAATTATTACTATTGTATGTGTAAGAGAGAGAGAAAGAAAATGCTGCAGCGTTATTCACAATGGGGATTTGACCTAGCCTAATTTTTGCCTTACAAGTATGATTTTTTTGGTTGTTCTTGTCTTCCTTTGAAAGTAGCTAAGCTCCAGATTTTTGTATCTCATTGCTACTTTGATGCATTCACTTTACATTCTCTAGGGGAGGCATCCCAAATATTTAACATGGCAAGGGCTCTGACCAGGGAGAGCAGACACTAGCTGTAGGAAATCACAATGATCAAACAATGGAACATCAGCCTTGGAGGTGTGAAAAGATCTCCCTCTGTATGTATGTAAGAGATGGTGATTGTATCCTGGCCAGCTCCACTCTGACAGACTGGTTTGCCAATCTCCCATCTGCTGTCAGCATTGATTGCTAATTGCTCACACAGCAATCTCCTTGCTTAGAGAATTGTCCTCTGCTAATGTAAGACCCCACCATTGCTGGAAAGCTTTTAATTATAATTTCTATTTCTCTGGTACATTTAATGTTTTTCATAGTATCTATTATGTTGGTGCAAAAGTAATTGTGGTTTCAGACCATGAATTTTAATTCATTATAACTAGGCTCCAATATATCTTTATTAATCACAATAGGAATCAATACAATTAACACATTTTTTTGCCAATGAGAAATAAGTTTGTTTATTTCTGTAGCGTCAAACTGTGAATCCGGATTCAATGAACTGTTGGAAAGCATTTTCTGCATACTGCTGGTTGTGGAAGTGTTTTCTCTGCAAAAAGTTGTCAAGATGCTTGAAGAAGTGGTAGTCAGTTGACGAGAGGTCAGTGAGTATAGCGGGTGAGACAAAACTTCGTAGTTGAATTAGTTCAACTTTGAAGTGTGGGCTGTGCAACCTGTGGTTAGGAGTTGTCATGGAGAATTGGGCCCTTTCTGTTGACCAATGCTGGCTGCAGGCGATGCAGTTTTCAGTGTGTCTCATTGATTTGCTGAGCGTACTTCTCAGATATAATGGTTTCACCATGATTCAGAAAGCTATAGTGGGCCAGGCACGGTGGCTCACACCTGTAATCCCAGCACTCTGGGAGGCCAAGGTGGGCGGATCACGAGGTCAAGAGATTGAGACCATCCTGTCCAACATGGTGAAACCCCGTCTGTACTAAAAACACACAAAAAAAATTAGCGGGACGTGGTGGTGCATGCCTGTAGTCCCACCTACTTGGGAGGCTGAGGCAGAAGAATTGCCTGAAAGTGGAAAACGGAAGTTGCAGTGAGCTGGGATCATGCCACTGCACTCCAGCCTAGTGATAGAGCAAGACTCCAGCCTAGTGATAGAGCGAGACTCCTTCCTATTAAGAAGAAAAAAAAAAAAAAAAAGAAAAGAAAGGTATAGTGAACCAGACCAGCAGCAGACCACCAAACAGTGGCTGTGACCTTTTTTGTTTGTAAGTTTGGCTTTGGGAAATGCTTTGGAGTTTCCTCTTGATCCAATCACTGAACTGGTAATCAATGGTGGTTAGGCAAAATCCAGTTTTTATCACACATCACAACCTTATCAAGAAATGGTTTGTTATTGCATAGAATAAGAGAAGACACTTTAAAATGACTATTTTTGTAAAAATTTTTGCCCAGCCCATGAGGTACCCACTTATCAAACTTTTTCACCTTTCCAATTTGTTTCAAATGTTGAATGACTGTAGAATGGTCCATGTTGAGTTCTTCGGTAACTTCTTGTATAGTTGTGAGAGGTTCAGCTTCAATGATTGCTCTCGGTTGTTGTCAGCTTTCTATGACCAGCTACTATGCTCCTAATGTTCAAGACTCTCATCCTCTTTGCAAAACTTCTTGAACTACCACTGCACTGTATGCTTGTTAGCAGGTCCTGGGCCAAATGTGTTGTTTATGTTGCCAGTTCTCTCTGCTGCTTTATGACCAATTTTGAACTCGAATAAGAAAATCACTCAAATTTGTTTTCTGTCTAACATCGTTTCCATAGTCTAAAATAAACGTAAAATAAATACCAAGTAGTAACTCATTAGCAAAAAAAAATAAAGCGGTAAATGCCCATTTAAATGATGTTTAACATAACCACATTTATTTAAGAATGTATTTCAATATCAAATGACAAATTCCAACAATGGAAAAACTGCAATTACTTTTGCACCAACCTAATATTTTTTCCTTCTGTAGGTTTTGGTAGTTTGTATCTTTCAATAAATTCGTCCATTTACATCTAAATATCAAGTGCAGACATCGTTTTTTGTAGTATTCCTTTAATTTTTAAATTATGGTGCAGTAAGTATTGATGAATTTTCTTTCATTTATGATTTTGGTACTTTTGTTTCCTTGACTGTTCTGGTCAGAGTTTAATCAATTTTATTGATATATTAAAAAACAGTTTTTTATGTAATTGATTTGCTCTATTGTTCTGTTTTCCATATCAGGAACCCCCAACTCCCAGGCCACGTACCACACAGTAGTGGCTGAGCAAGCATTACTGTGTGAGCTCTGCCTCTTGTCAGATCAGTCATGTAGCATTAAATTCTCATAGGAGCCTGACCTCATTGTCAGCTGCACATGTGCAGGATCTAGGTTGCATGCT
This sequence comes from Cacajao melanocephalus, assembly GCA_963573385.1. Classification (NCBI taxonomy): domain Eukaryota; kingdom Metazoa; phylum Chordata; class Mammalia; order Primates; family Pitheciidae; genus Cacajao; species Cacajao melanocephalus. The sequence goes on along the minus strand of CAUYLG010012905.1, from coordinate 8,370 downwards.
CCTTATGATAATCTAAATAATTACTGGTGATCTGAGGTGGAACAGTTTCATCTGAAACCATCCTTCCAACCCCCAACCATCTGTTGAAAAATTATCTTCCATGAAACTGATCCCTGGTGCCAGAAAGTTTGGGGACTGCTGTTCTGTACCATTGATATCTGCTCTAATATTTGTTGTTTCATTTTTTTTTCCTGCTTGCTCTTTTCTAGTTTTGTAAGATGGAATCTTAGGGTACAGCTTTTAATAGATTCTTTTCTTATTATCTATGAATTTAGCACTATCTTCTTTACTTTACTTTTTAGAAATTTTGCTTCCAACCATCTTTCATGTTAAAATAAGTATCTCATTTAATCTCCAAATATTTGGAGGATGCCTATAAGCCACCTTTCCTTATTGATTTCTAGAATAATTACATGTAAACCACCACCATGGCACGTGTATACCTATGTAACAAACCTGCACGATCTGCACATGTACCCCAGAACTTAAAGAATAATTTTTTAAAAAATGCATTTTGAAAAAAATTATTAAATTTATTTTATGGCATATAATATGATTTATCCTATTGAATGTTTTATGTGTACTTAAGAACAATGTGCTTCATGCAGTTTTTGGATGAAGCATTTTGTAATGTCAATAGATCAAGTTTCTCAATAATGCTTTTCAGGTAAAATATGCCTTTACTGATTTTCTGCCTGTGTGATCTACCAGTTACTGACAGAGGTGTATTCAAGTCTCTAACTCAAGTACTGAGTGTGTCTATTTTTATTTTCATTTTATATATTTTGCATCATGTAGTTTGACACTCTTTTTTTAGATGCATAACCACTTACATTGTTTTGTCCTTTTGAAAAATTAATCCTTTCATCATTATATAATTCTCATTATCACTGACGATTCTTTTTGTTCTGAAGGTATTTTTATCTAAAGTCAATATAGCTACTTCAGATTTCTTTTGATTAATGTTACTACAGCATATCTTTCATCTTAGCATTACTTTTTAGCATATTTTTATTGAGAAAATTTACATAAAATGCATTATTTTAACCATTTTAATATATAAAATTCAGTGGCTTTTGTTACATTCACAATCATACTTAGTATAATATTTTAAAGATTTATCCATGCTTTTGCAAGTATCTGTACAGACTTCATTCCTTTTTATGGCTGAATAATATTCTGTTGTATATCTATGGAACATTTGGTTTCTTCATCATTTGATGGATTTTTTATTGTTTTCATTTTTGACTATTGAGATTAATGTTACTATGAGCATACATGTAAAAGTTTTTGTGTGAATATTCATTTTAAATTCTTTATGCATCAATCTGGGAGTGGAATTGCTCAGTTATAAGGTAATTCTATGTTCTAACATTTGAGGAGCTATTGAACTTTTTCCACAATTGTGAAACCATTTCACGTTTTCACCAGAAATGTATGTGTTCCAATTCCTCTGCAGCCTCACAAGCACTTATTTTCTATTTATTATTATTATTACAACTTTCCTATTGGACATGAAGTTGTCCTATTGGACATGGATTTGCTATTCATTGCCCCAAGGACTAATAAAACAGCATTTTTTCATGTGCTTGTTGGCTACTTATATCTTTTCTGAAGAAATTTCTACACAAACTCTTTGCCCATTTTGGAATTGGGTTCTTTGTCTTTTAGGTGTTGAGTTAAAGGTGTTTTTTTAATGTATTCTCAACACTAGAATATTATTAGGTACATAATTTTCAAATATTACTCCCCATTCTGTAGGTTATCTTTTTAATCTCCAGTGGTCCTTGAATTACAAAAGAATTTACATTTTGATAATTTATTTTTTACTTTTGTTCCTTGAGCTTTTAGTGTCATATTTAAGAAATCTTTGCCAAATCTAAGGCCATGAAGAATTAACTATACATTTTCTTCTAAGTGTTTTATCTGTAATTTTAGCACTCATTTAGAAGTGTGATGGTTCTTGAGTTAATTATTGCATATTATATGAGAGAAGAGTTCATCTTTATTCTTTTATGTGTGGATATACTGTTGTTCCAACACCACCTGATGGAGATACTATTATTTTTTCACTGAATGTTCTTGGTACACTTGATGGAAATCAACTGACCATATAGATATAAACACTCTTTTACTTTTAACTCAAGTCATCACATTAAATTTTCTGTATTATCTTGTGGATAAGGTATATCAGGATCTTTTAAAAAAACATTTTCTCTGACAATATCTGTCTTTAACTGATGTGTTGAGACCATTCACATTTAAAATGGTTATTTATTAATTGGATTCGTGTCTACTATCTTTGCAATTATTTTCATCCATCTCATATTCTCTGTTTGCTTTTATTTTCATCCTCTGTGATTTCTCTAGTTTCATTTGAACATTTTATATGATTTCAATTTCTCTCCTGTCTTCGTGTACCATTTATACTTTTTCTTCAGCAGTTGCTCTAGAGTTTATAATATACATTTTAAATAATATCAGTTCACTAACAAATGACACTATATCACTTCAAAAGTAGTGCAGATGTTTTACATCAGAATAAATTCAATTTCTCCTTCCAGTCTCTTGTGGTATTGCTATTATTCATTTTGTTTATCCATACGCCATAATAACATAGTATATCGTTACTGATATTACTTCTAAAAGATATATTTTAGATGAATTAGAAATAAAAAGGCATTATCTTACCTCCATTTATGGCTTCTGTGACCATTCTATGTAGATTCGAGTGTCTACCCAATACCATTTTTCTTCTCTTAATGTTTTTTAAAATTCAATTTGCAGAACTTCTTACAGTGTTTCTTCCAGGATAGGAAGACCCTGGCATTCTTTTTTTTTTTTTTCAGAAAATATATATTTCTCTTTTTTGGATGAGGATTTTGCTAAATATAGCATTCTAGATTGCTATCCCCTTTTTTAACACTTTTTATAACTCACTATTTTCCTAATTGAATTTTTTTTAAGAAAGAAGTTTACATATGTTTCTTTCTTTATAGGTAAATGATTTGCCCCTTCTGGCTTCTTTCAAAAAATATATCCATCATTGTTTTTATGCCACCTGAATACACATGTCTAATTTGTGAGTGTGTGGGGTGTATATTTGTGTGTGTATAATTCCCAGAGCTTTCCACACGTGTTCTTTAATATATGATATTAAATTTTGGGGTTTAATTTTAGAATGTTCTTGGCCATTATTACTTAAAATATTTATTTGATTCCATTCTTTTTCTTTCTGTTTTAAAATTATACATTAAGTTCTAAAGTACATGTGCAGAACATGTAGGTTTTTTACATAGCTGCATACACATGCCTTCATGGTTTGCTACACTATGTTATACATCTTGAAATTTTACTCAGTTTTTAAACATTTTGTTCTTTTTTGTCCTATTCAATTTCTTTTTCCTTTTGCATTTCAGGGAAATATATTTCCCTCAGAAATGTATTCAAGCTCACTGATTGTTGGCTTGATCATATCATGTCCACTGATGAGCACCTTGAATGTAGCTTTCATTTTTTTCAGAGCATCTTTTATTTCTTACAGTTCCTTTTGATTGTTTCTTACAGTTTTGACCTTTTTCCATCCTTTAGTCCTAAGTTCTTACATGCTGTTTATCTTTTTTTCATTAGAATACCTAATGCACTATAAATAGCTATTTTAAATTTTCTGTTCAATAATTTTAACATCTATATCATATCTGAGTCTGGTTGTGATTCTTTCTGTCCTGTTAATCATAATAATTTTTTTGCCTTTTTTTTATGCCTTGTGATTTGCTGAGACAAGGCAGATGTATTGTCCTGCTGATAAATAACAGCAGGACAATCAGCAGAACAATCTGCATCAGCTGATAGAAACTGAGGAAATGGGACTTTAGTGTGAGATTTAGAAGTTGGTTTTTGTTTAATGTTTGTTGTAGGTATGGGTATCAGTCTCTAAGTTCTTCTAATATTTGGTTTTCTTTTGCTTTTTCAACTTTCTTGAGACTTTCCTATATACTGTTTCTAGAAATATTACCTCTCTTTGTAGTCAAATCCACTGTTATTAAACTGGAGCCTAGTTGGTGTGGTGATAAAGTGTGGGGGAGGAGAGTGTTCTAGAATATTCTTATTAACTCTCCATCTTTTGGTGGTCCTCAGTGCTAGGACCTTTACCAGATTTTCTGTCCCTACTTCACTTACACTTGCCTCCTACTCTTTTGGCCATGTATAGTATTCACAATACCGTTTTTAGAGCCCTATCTCACTCACAGGAGACAGGAACTCTAGAAGGGGCTGGAGTGGGAAGAAATGTTAGGAAGCTGTCTGTTTGGGGTTTCAGAAGTATGTTCTGGTGAAGCTGGTGAAATATTTTCTTCTAGAGTGTAAGTTTGGCTCTAGTGAAAGGGTCTGGGAATGTTTCACAATGGTTATTGTTCCTCATCCTCTGCCAGAGTCACAAAAGGCACATTCTCTGATTCTCAGCATGACAACCTGGTAGGATTCTTGGAAGGAATGCCCAGGAAAATGTGGGAACTTCCCAAACACCATGGCTTGTAGGAGTTTCTCATCTGTTTGCCAATTACCATTTAAGTGCCCCTACAAGTTTATTGCTCCAGTAGCTTCCAATTCAGATAAGCAGGCTGCAACAACTGGATCTCTATGGGTGCACCTGCCTCTCTGGATTTTAGGGTAATAGTTTACCCCACAACATTGTTCCTCTAGTTGGTTTAAGAAAAAATGATAAGTTTTCAGTTTGTTCAGCTGTGTCTTCTTGTAATGATGAAAAAGGCAGCTTTCAAGGTCTTTACATGTTGTTGCTGAAATCAGAAGTCTTAAGCTATTTTTCAAGTATAACCGTTCTCTCTTTGGTACATTTCAGGCTTGTGTGGTATGTACCCTGGTCAGACCTAGATTTAACTGTTTCTCTGAGGAGCCCTGGTCCTTTCTTAACTGGGGAATAATATTTTAAAGAATAAGATCTAGACTTTGGTCGACTCATTGATGCAGCTGTCTCTGTTTCTGGCCTAATTAGCAGATAGAAATTATAAAAGATACACACTGTACACACATGTTAAAAATAAATTTACACATGGATACATAACTAAATATATATACACATGAATATGTATATATGCATACATGTACATATTTTAGAAATAATAAGGTTTTGTTTTTTTTAACCAATAAACTCACCTCAATCCCCAGATGAATCATTCTTGCTTCCCAAATTCTATATTTGTATGTTCTTCTAAAATGAAGTGCCTGCTTACTGACAACATCAAATCAATTACTAATTTGTGCAAGCATATATGACATTTAGACTGTTCAGAATTGCTCTTTTCCTCCTCAACAAATCAAAATCAATAAAGCATCAAACAAAGCAAACCCTTAAAAAGAGCATGGAATTTTGATTCTTATACCCTCCCCACTATATGAGACTTAAAGTATATAGTCAAATTAATTAGGCTTATTTGTTTTCATTTGTTTTGGGTTTATGTTATTTTCATTTTTTCCATTGCTTCTTGATTTAATTTTGATGGCTATGTAGAACGTTAACATATATTATAAAGTCAATGCTATAGAAAAGTTATCCCCCAAATAAGAGTTTCATTAATTTTTATAATTTTCTACTCCTCTTCCAACTCACTGTTTAAGTAGCTAATTTTACTGTTTTATGTTTTACATATAAGTCATTCCTTTTAAAGATTAAGCATATACACATATTTTCTTACTGTTTTCTATAGTTTCTTACATTAATCATTTCACTTAATAATGTGTTCTGGAAATCAATTTGTATCATTTCATAGATATAATCCTCATTATATTTTGTCAGATACATAGTACTCCATAGGGTGAATACACCACAGTTCATCCAACCAATTTTTTTCTTTAGTTAGACATTTATGCACTTTTCTAGATTTTGTATTTATCTTATGCATTGTATTTTTACATTGTTGGAGATGTTATCAAGGTAGATACCTAGTAGAGTGATGACTTGTAAATACATATGCAGCCTTATTAGATACAGCTAAATTCATCTAACAAAGCATGGAGAATGCTTGTTTATTTCTATTATTTATTTATTCCTTTAGAGACAGAGTCTCACTCTGTTTCCCAGGCTGGAGTGCAGTGGCACAATCTTAGCTCACTACAATTTCCACTTCCTAGGTTCAAGCGATTCTCATGCCTCCACCATCTCAAGTATTGTGCACTAACCAGATTTTTTTTTCTTTATTTTTTGTAGAGATGGGGTTTCTTTATGTTGGCCAGGCTGGAGAATGATTGTTTCTTCATAGTCTTATTAACAGAGTGAACTGACACACTTTTGATTTTACCCCCAATCTTATGAATGAGAAACAGTAGCTTAGAGTTATTTTAATTGGCATGTTTTTTTTCAAATAAGAAAATACTTGACACTTTTCAAATATTTAAGAACCACTCGTTTAAACACTTTTTCTTTTATTTTGAAGTGATTTTAGAGTCAAATTAAATTGCAAAAATAGTAGAGTTCATCTAACTTCCATTAATGAAGATAACTTATTGAAACAATACATATTATAAAAACCAGTAGAAATTAACATTTATATAAAATTAGTTGAGATACAGATTTTTTCAGTTTTCAGCAAGTTTTTAACATACACTCGTGTGTGTGTGTGTGTGTCTGTGTCTGTGTCTGTGTCTGTTTGTGTGTGTATGTTCTATAAAGTTTCATCAAATGCATAGATTTGAATTGTCCCATCACAACACAGAAACTCTCTTATGTTATCTCTCAGTCCTTACCTCATTTCCATAACCCTAAACCCTAGTAACCAGTTATCTATTCTTTATCACTAAAATGTTGCTACTGTGGGAATGCTACATAAATGAATCATACAGTATTTAACCCTTTGAAATTTTTCACCTAGCATAATGTCCTTAAGATGCACCCAGCTTGGTGCTTATGTCCATAGTCTGTTTCTTTAACAAATCTGACAGAAAGAAAGGGATCAAAGAAGGAAAACTGAAATAAAAAGAGATAAATCTTTACCAGTTAAAGTTGAATTTTTTTTTGCCAAATTTCAAAGTTGTTTGATTATGTCTGTATGTTGCTAGAGTTCCTCCTAAAATCTCCACAATTACATATACCTTCATCTCAACATTTTTGCAGAAAACTGAGTGCTTTTTCTATGTAGATTACTGTAACTATGATTTGCCTAAATTAGAGTTAATCTGATTTCACGTAGTGTTAAATGGCAAGGTTTTACTGATTGTAAAATGGCCACTGATTGGAAAAGACATATGATCCTTTAAACTGATTACCAACAAAAGTAAATTAAAACAATAAATAGTAAAGAATATTGATCTAAAAAAAATGCTAACTCTGAACATCTTTAGGAGATAATTCCTGGGATAAAACTTTTCCATTTTTCATTACTTTGTCTATTATTTATTTATTTTAAAATGTTCTTAGCTTACTGAATTAAACTTTCTTGCACTCAGTAGTTTCTAAAATTAATTTAAAAATCTAGAAAAATCTAGATGAGTTAGATTTTTTAAAAACATTTTAGTTTGATTAATTCAACCACCTTAGAGAGGTTCAGTTATCAAATTTGTTATAAATGCTGTTTAGTGATATAATAACTGCTAGAAACTTAGGCAAAGAGAGTCACAGAATAATTTAACAGTAAAACTGCTTTTGAATTAGGCTAAACTTAGGTAGTTATCAGGCTGAAATGCACAGGTACCTGTACATGCATGTAGGCAAAAAGAAAAAGAGTTATCTGTTGCTGATTAACTGAACCACATATTTCTTCTTACTTCATTTTGTGCTATAGCTGGCCTAAAGTTAGAACCTGAACAACGCTGTTTTATAAAAGACAAAGTTGTGTTTTAAAATAAATTGTAACGGCTGCCCCATTCTCCTCACAATAACTGCTGGCCTTGGCTTCTGTAAATAAATCTGCTAGCCTTGCCGTGCAAACTAGGTAAGGCTGCATACCTTCCTTATCAGTAACTACCAAAATTGCTAGCTTCTGCTTACCGGTAGTGACTAGAATAAACAGCCCAAGCTAATTCCATCATGGCCCCTGCGCCCTGTAATAAATAACTAAGATCTGTTATTTCCACTACAACCCAGATGATGTGCAAGCTAAGGCTTATCTTGACTTCTGTAAGCCACTTAGGTAACAATCGAAGTGACAATATATCCACAATGTGTCCTCTAGCCCTTGGAATGTCCGGAAACCCGTACCCTCCTCTCTGCCCGGGAGATGATTTACGGAATCCCCTAAATGTCTGAATCCCTTCACCCCCACCCCCGCCACATACCCTTACCCAGGAGGAAGGTATAAAAAGGTATTGACACCCTCCCTCCGGGGCCACAGGTTGGAGAGACGTGAGTCCTCTGTGGTC
>CAUYLG010012902.1:0-45084 GCA_963573385.1 Cacajao melanocephalus | reverse complement strand
TCCCCTGCTCAGTATTGTGAGGTCTCATCTTTTCTATTGAAGCTTCATGAAGACTCCTCTTTTTTAGCTAAGGATCATGAGATTATCCTCCCTTCAATTCTTGGAAGCTTGCATAAACTGCCTTCCATTTGGGGTTGGTGGGGGAGTGTTTCCCAACTTTCTCTGAATGTTCCTTTCTGTCTGTCCTTCCTTCAATGCAATTTCTTTTTTCTTTCTATTTTGAGACAGAGTCTTACACTGTCACCTTGACAGGAGTGCAATGGCACGATCTTGGCTCAGTGCATGCGATTCTCATGCCTCTGCCTTTCTGGTAGCTGGGATTACAGGCACACACCACCACACCTGGCTAATATTTTTGTATTTTTAATAGAGACAGAGTTTCACTGTGTTGGCCAGACTGGTTTCAAACTCCTGACCTTGTGATCCACCCACCTTGGCCTCCCAAAGTGCTGGGATTACAGGCTTGAGCCACCACGCCTGGCCCAGTGCAATTTTTGTAAAGGACAAATAATTGCTTGTAAATTCAAAATCAGTAGAAGATTTTTCAAAGACAAGTAACAATGAAGGAATATTAGCCATATAACTCAAACTGACAACTTGTATGAATAGTTTAGAATTCTTGGGTGCTGCCTTCACTGAAAACTTCTTTATCTATTTAAAAGCCCCCTTCAATGAAATACCCCACTTAAACATATGATTTAATCATCATAAGAGATTATGCCAGGAATGTCTTTAAACATCAGCAATTGTAGAAGAGCACCAAAATATGAGGTGTAAAAACACTGAAACAAACCTGCTAGAGCATCATCATTTCCCCTCTTGCCTTCTAGCTTTGCCCCACATTCTTTAATTTCCTTTTTGCTATCTCTCTCCCATGCCTCAGGAACCTTGACTAGCTTACAAACTGCAAGCATGCAAAAATAGTCCTGGAAAACACCATTTTGATAGTTGTTGTGACCCTAAGCCAAAGTTAGAAAATAGGAACAGCTACCAGTCTTGAATTTCACTAATAGTCAAAAATTGCTGCTCAAGTCAAAACCATAAAGGCAGCTCCTCAAATTCAAATTTTCAGTCAAATTTGAAAACCTTTATGCCATGCATTACTGTTCAATTACTATAATATCTATTTACTACATGATTTATAAACTTTAATGTCAAGGGCTTCAGTCACGTAATACATGATGAGTCTAAAGCACACAAAAATGAATATTGTTAAAAATTGAAGAAATATAGCACTGTAAAAATTAGTAAAGTCATTTTACAATTTTACAGTGGGGAACTGATTTATAGTTTTTATAAATCCTAGTGAAGGAAAACATTTTGAGCTAATCAAATTAGCTGTTTAAGTTGCCGAAGCAACTTAATTGAAACTAAATCAATTCATTTGCATAAATCACACTGTGAAATGTTTCTCTTGAAATCCATTGAGTTGTCATTTGTATAAAGAATAAGCACTCGACGATATTAACAAAGACCAGGCCTCAGAAAGTCATAACAATATTATGGAACATTTGTAAATGTGTCATTACTTAATTAGATTTAATATTTTAATGGTTTGTATGATTTAACATTATTTATTTGGGGAAAACTTGCCTTCAGTCATTTCTGAGGAGATACAGGTTTATGAAGTATTTTATTTACCAAATAACTAAGTGGATTTACTTTACTGTATTAAACCCAAGCTAGGTGGCTTTTTAGACTGCTATCGATGTATTTGTTCATGAGATAAATCTTCCTTACTTCATTATATATGACTTACTCTTCAAAAAGGTTTGGCTTTTTCCTAGGAAGATATGCATGGGTACTAAAAAAAATACGTTAATAATAATAATATATTTATGCATTTTTCTTGTGAGGCTGCATTAGTGGCAGAATCTATGTATATCATCTTTTTTTATTATTATAAAATCTGTGATACATGTGCAGATTGCGCAGGTTTGTTACATAAGTATACATATGCCATGATGGTGGTTTGCTGCATCCATCGCCCCATCATCTACATTAGGTATTTTTCCTAATGCTATCCGTCCCCAATCCCCCCACCCCCTGCTATTCCTCCCCTAGTCCCCCACCCCCCAGACCCCAGTGTGTGATGTTCCTTTCCCTGTGTCCATGTGTTCTCATTGTTCAACACCCACTTATGAGTGAGAACATGCAGTGTTTGGTTTTCTGTTCTTATGCCAGTTTGCTGAGAATGATGGCTTCCAGTTTCATCCATGTCCCTGCAAAGAACATGAACTCATCCTTTTTAATGGCTGCATAATATTCCACTGTGTATATGTGCCACATTTTCTTTTTTCAGTATATCCTTGATGGGCATTTGGGTTGGTTCCAAGTTTTTGCTATTGTGAGTAGTGAGCATTAAATATTATTTATATAAATCTAAATATTATTTCATTGTTTAAGCCACATGAATTTATTTTGCCTTTCAGTCTATTTTTACCCAGGTATCACCCAGAAATGACTTGTATATTACCCCACACACATGAAAAAGAGGAATTGAAATCATTAAAATAATCTTTTATTGGATATCCTTGCCTTAAATTCTATCCCATCCTTTTTATTATTTTTATTACAAAAATAAAATATATAAGGCACATATATAATAAAGAATAATAATAATAATAATAATAATAAACACCATGCCATTGCCCCTTATGGAAAAGCCATTATTAATATATTTGAAGCACTAGGGACTTCCCAATTATTTTGCCTTGTCCCATTCTCAGAGATAGCTACTGCTAGGAATTTTGTTTATGATTTACTGTATTTATTCATATTTAAGCAATATTCATGTTTGTCTCTGAACTATAAATGTTTTGCTGTTACATGTTTTTGTCTCTATATATGTACACACATAGAATTTATTCATCTACTCATTCGATAAATATCCATTGAGTACACATTATGCGCAAACTCTCAGTGTCAGTATTTATTACAGTAAAAATTATACAATTAAGCAGAAGAGAATCTTTGTGAGTGGCTAAATGTCCACAAATGGAAAAACTGATACAAAAGAACAAAAGTGTAACACAGCTAAAGCATTTAGTTAAGGTGTCAGGGATAGCCTCACTGAAAAAGTGACTTTTGCTTAAATACCTAAAGGAAGCGAGTGAATTAGTCATGCAGATAGAAAAAGAACATAGAATTCCAAAGTCTCTGAGGTGACAGAGAGAGGTCAAAAAGAAGTATGTGGCTAGAGACTGAGCCAGGCAGTGAGAAGGCTGGAGGACATAGGATTAGAAAGGTGACAGTAACCAGATCATGTGGGGCCTGGTAAATATTTGGCCTTTTTCTGGAAGACTTTGGAGGACTTTGAGCAGAGAAGAGACATGATGAATTCTACATTGTAACAGGATCACTCTGTTCATGTGCTAAGAATAGATTACAAAGATTTAGGCAAAGGAAGAAAAAAAGCCCAGTTAGAAGATTATGTGAGAGTCAAGACAAGAAACTGTGTCAACATAGACCAGGAAGATGACAATCCTGGTAGTGAAATGGGGTCGAATTGCAGCCATCTTTTGAAATTAGAGCCAACAGAATTGCTGATGGAGATCAGGGATGATAGAAAGGATTCAAGGCCTGACAAGCAGGTATCTATCTTAATGTATTTATCTGATGGGGAGCCTATAGGAGGGACTTGCAGTGTTAAGAATGAAAGATTTATTAGCCATCAATAAAAATATGCCAAATAGGCAATTGATGGTTACATTTGAAGGTCAGGCAAAGCATTTAAACTAGATAAATAAATTTGGAAGTCATCAGCATATAGATGATCTTTATTAATTTGTGTTGATCTAGGTGTTTGAAACAATGACTCTTCTGTTAACAATTCTTTAGAATTATATGATAAATTCTGAATTTTAAAAATATTATTGTTGACTTCTAGAAATTTTGCAAATTTAATTTGTATTTATCTTTTAGCAGATTGCTGTTTGTAAATGTATGTGGGAAAATGATTTTTTTCTTATATTATTGTTGTTTAGTTTGATTGAATTTAATGATTTTATTTGTGGTCATTTTCCATGATGGTTATGCAAATTTACAATCTCCAATAAATTTACAGTACTGTTTATTGATGCAAACTTATTTTCAGAATTTTCTAGTCAGTTGAGTATTAAATGGAATCAAATTCTAGTTTGTATTGCTTTGATTATTGAGTATGAGCATTTCAGTAGTAATAATGATAATATATATTTGCTGAACTCTGATGTTCCAGCTTTCTTCTGTGTGCTTTTGAATGAATTAACCCCGTCTATTTTATTACTGTCCTATGTTTTAGATACCACTATTAATCTACACTTTAGAAACAAGAAAAAGGAACACAGAATTTGTCCAATGTTGTACAGCAAAAACGTGGTGGAGCCAAGACTTAAACCCTAGCAGTATTACATCATTGAACATGCTGTCAACCACTCTGAATAACTGCTTCTCTCATTATCTGTCCAGATCTTTACTTCTTTGTTTATTTTGATAATTTGTGATTGCACAGTAAAATTCCTGTTCTTACATTTTGGTAATTTTAAAACTTAAATGCTTTTCAATTTTCATAAAATAACAAAATTTGTTGTATTCTCAACATACTCATTCTTTTTTTGGTTTTGTTTCTGGAAATTTTCTGTTTTTTTGCCTCTAGTCTATGTAGTTTTTCTTCCCATCTTTTATGTTCAAGTTCTGTTTTCTTACTCTTCAGATACATCTTTTTAACAAGAATATAGTTGAATTTTTAAAACATCTGGCTAACTAATATTTGTTTCAATTTAAATGTTATGTTATTGTACTTCCATTAATTTTGATAACTCATTTATTTGAATTATTTTCATAATTTTATTTTACAATTTTATGTTTTATTTCTAGTGCCTGTTTTTATCTTTCTTTGCTTTCATTTGGATTCAGTTAAAAAGTTTTTTTTTCTTATTATTTTCCCTCTCTTAATTTGGAATTTAAATAATTTGTTCTTTTGTTAGTTATCAAGAAAACTTAATATTTTGTCTGAAACTTAGGAGTTAATAAACATTGTTACTCTTTTTCCAAAACATTGAAGTAATTATTTACTTAAAATCTTTTTCATAATTTACTTTTTTTTCAGTCTTTTAATTCATTCTTTTATTTTTAACTTCACAAGTTAAATGTTATTGTTTTGTGCAATTTACTTATTTTAACATTCCTTTTTATATGAGATTATCTGAGAATATTTTTATTTTTTCTTGAGTACCTTCTTTACTGTTTCCTTCAATAAATAACTGCTCATTGTTGCTTTATTTCCTGAAATGTTTTTATTTTACCTTTGTTTTTAAATATTTGCTCATCTGGATATAGAATTCTATGTGGAAATGCATGTTAACTGGGCTGCATAAGTCATTCTAATTCATTCTGGCTTTTATTGTCATTGAAAAGCTGACTACTGGTTTGTTTTTCTAAATTTTCATTCCTTTGTAGGAAATCCTCTTTCATCTATAGCAATCTTGAAGATCTTTACTTTTTTGTTATACTGTAGTTATATTATGATTATGTGTAAATTTATCTTCATCTCAGTTTTTTACTCTTTAGACACTGACTACGAATATTGTGTATCAAATTATAAAATTTGTCAAATGGTTTCCTCGTTTTGATCGTCTCTTTTAAATTTTATCTATTATCCACTTTTGCAACTACAATTAGATATTTTTATTTTTCTGATTTTACATATTTTATTTCACATTTTTTTTAAGCAGAGTTTCACTCTGTCACCCAGGCTGGAGTGCAGTGGTGTGATTTCAGTTCACTGCAACCTGCATCACCCGGGTTCAAGTGATTCTCCTGCCTCAGCCTCTTGAGTAGCTGGGATTACAGGCACCCACCACCATGCCCAGGTAGTTTTTGTATTTTTAGTAGAGACGGGGTTTCACCATGTTGGCCAGGCTTGTCTCAAACTCTTGACTTCAAGTGATCCACCCACCTCAGCCTCCCGAAGTGCTGGGATTATAGGCGTGAGCCACTGTACTCAGCCTATATATTTCATTTCTTAATCTCTGTTTTAAAATTTATATCTCTGTTTTCACATGACATTGCATGATCTGTCTTTACTAACTTTTTTTATACCTTTGTCTATCTGCTGTTTAATACATCATCCATTGAATGTTTTTCTTCAACCATTATATTTTCATTTAGAATAGTTCTATAGTGGTTTTACATTTTTTAATTATTTAAATCTGTCTGATCACTTTCTCAGTCTCATCTGGCCTTGCTTATTTTCAGTCTTGTATTTTATTTTTCTGTGTATTGAACATATTTAGTTTATCTTTGTTATATGATCATTTTAATATTTCCAAGCTTTGCATGACTGACTCTCCATGTAATTTTTCTTGTATCATTGACTTTTGTTGGGTTTTATTATTTTATTTTTTTATTTCTTTTGTGGGGGGACTCATAGACGGTGGCTTCCTTTCTCTTGTACTTAGTAAGGTTTTTTTAATGTAATTGCCTGATTCCTAGAATTTTATTTATCAGAAACATTGAGACTTTTTTTATAATCTGCATTCCATTGTAAATCTCCTATTTGATTCTTACAGTCACCTTGGGACACTACCAACCCAGGTAAATTTAAATTATATTTGTGGCTTAATATGTTTCGTATTGTATTTCAAAACACATTAAAATGAAGGCTGTAGGTTAGAAATTTGGGAGACCTTCCTTCCTTCCTTCCTTCCTCCTCCCTTCCTTCCTTCCTTCCTTCCTTCCTTCCTTCCTTCCTTCCTTCCTTCCTTCCTTCTTCTTTCTTTCTTTCTCTTTGTTTCTTTCTCTTTCTCGCTCTTGCTTGCTTGCTTTGCTTTCTTGTTTTCTTGCTTTCTTGCTGTCTTTCCTTTCTTTCTTTTTCATCTACAATTAGAGGCTGGAAAGACCACATGGAAGTGATGTCCTGGACTGATGTAACAGACTCTGATCTGACCTCTTACTCTGCTTAGGTCCCAAGAGCAGTCTCTTGTTTTTTTGCAAACTATGTATAAAAATTTACTCTCATTGCACATGCCTCATTCTCACTTACTTTCTGTATGTATGTCTTAACATTTCTTTACCTTGAGAAACTCCCATGTTTGTTTTCCACAAAAGCTCAGCAATGTATCAAAAAATACAATTTTTAATTACCTAATTTTTTACTTATGCTGTACATGGAATGATTTCTGTACTGAGTAATATTATATTCAACCAAAAATAAAATTTAATGGTCCTTTTTACAACCCAAATGACAATTCATAGGTTTATTTTTGTTAAATGCATGTGTACAACTGTTTCTTTGCTTAACTACTTGTGGATTCTCTTACATACATGGCAAATTTCACATTTCTTTGGCTGATATGGAAAAGTCTTCAAATGTAGCCTTTTCATTTGTTCCAAATTTATAATACTTTCTTGCATATAAAAATCAATCACACTTTTCTAAATATATCATATACACTTTTATTTTATAATTTTCTGTGCCTTTTTCTCTTTCTTCGGTATCTGCCTCCTCCTTTTGTCACCTGGATTTCTAAAACAACTTTCTAACACTCGTTTTGGTTTCCAATTTTCCCCTGCTAAATAAGTTTCTCCAAGGTTTATCCAAAGAGATATTTTTGAATTGCAAAACATTTTGTAGTGTAGAATCTTTAAATATAGTCATGTGCATCATAATGATGTTTCAATCAAGGATGGGTAGCATATATGACAGTGGTCTCTTAAGATTATCATAATGAATTTTTACTGTACCCTTTCTATATTAAAACACATTTAGATACACAAATACTTACCATTGTGTTACAATTGCCTACAGTATTTAATACAGTAACACTTTGTACAGGTTTATAGCTTAAGAACAATAGGTTATAATATATAGCCTAGGTGTGTAATCGACTATACCATCTAGGTTTGTGTTAAGTAAACTATAAGATGTTTACACACAGATAAAATTGACCACCATGCATTTCTCATAGCATATGTCTGTCTTTAAGCAATACATGACTGTATTTTTCCACTGCCCTTATAATGTTCAGGTTCTTTATAGCTTAACATATACAGAGGACATTGTGAAAATGTGTCTACTGTCATCTAAACTTGGATTTTTTTTTGAACAATTATATTATGAAGGCTTTAGTCTGTGTTTGGAAGGCACTGGCATTCTTAAAACTGAGGGTTTTTTTTTTTTTTTTTTTTTTTTTAATTTAATTATGGGATACATGCGCATAATTTGCAAGTTTATTAAATAGCTTTCCCTGTGCCATGGTGGTTTGCTGTACCTACCACCACATCATGTAGGTTTTAAGCTCCACATGCATTAGCTATTTGTCCTGATGCTCTCCCTCCTCTTGCCACCCCCTACCCTCGACAGGCCCCTGGTGTGTGTTGTTCCCCTCCCTGTGTCCATGTGTTCTCATTGGAACTCAGGTTTTCTAATGTGTATGACCTGAGCTCAAATTCTACCTCTGATGCTTACTATATGACCTTGAAAACTTGTTTTAAATTTCTTTAAACCTCAGTTTCCTCATCTATAAAATAAAGATAGTATCTATCATCTATCTCTACCATCTATCTTTTTTATTATTACCATTATAATTTTTCATCTTTTTTTGTCTCCTATATCCAACTTATTTGTAGTTAAAATATTAAGTAACATAACAAATGTAAGTTATACTAATTTCTTATCACTTTTCAACTGATCTATGCTTTCTACTTGTTCTTTTTATTTTTATTTTTTTTGGATGAGGTCTCACTCTGTCACCCAGGCTGGAGTGCAGTGGCATGATATCTGCTCACTGCAACCTCCAGCTCCTGGGTTCAAATGATTGTCCTGCCTCAGCCTCCTGAGTACAGGGATTACAGGCGTGCAGCACCACACCTGGGTAATTTTTGTATTTTTAGTAGAGATGGGGTTTCATAAGTTGACCAGGCTGGTCTCAAGCTCCTGGTCTCAAGTGATCCGCCTGCCTCAGACTCCCAAAGTGATGAGATTACAGGTGTGAGTCATTGCATCCAGCAGCTTTCTACTTATTCTTCAGGCTCTTGTTTATAAATTTAGTTTTGTTTAGAACACTTTCTGAACCATCCTATCTCCAGGATTACTTTTACTTCTAAATGTAGTTCCAATGTAGATGTTCTTTCCTCTAGAAAATCTTTCCATGTATCCCAAATCTGGCATTGCATAACTATTTTATTTTGACCCTGTAGCAACTGCAACCTTTCCTTTCTCTTATCATGTCACTTACTTAACTGCATTGAACTAATCTGTTATAATTTTTCAAGGCTCTATTTCTAAAAAGAATCTGAGTTTCTAAAGAAGAAGTATGTAAATGCTTTTTTGCACATTCAGTACTGGTACTGAGTATGTGCTCAATAAATTGTGGATTACCTAGTGAATTTTGACATTGTTTGACTAGGTGATGTTTAGACCCTATTTTCTTGTATGCCTTTAATTAGCGGTAGCATAGATATTCCCAATGCCATTTAATGACAAATGATAATGGCATTAATGAAAATGACAGTTCATAGACATAGAAAGATGATAGACATTATCTTCATTTTATAGATGAGGAAACTGAGATTTGGAGAAATTTAAAATAAGTTTTCAAGGTCATATAGTGTTTAACACTCTATAAATTGTATTGCTGTATGTTTTTATACATACATAGTGTTTCCTTAGCTAGTCACTAAGATTCTGGAAGCAAGGCTTGTGCTTTGTTGTATCGCCTTATTCAGACATTATCAACATTTGGATTTTCAAGTGATGTTCACTGCAAGTGTAGGGCTACCAATAGGGTTTGAAACAAAATTTATAAATGTCCCATCTTTTACCCTTTCCTCTGCTCTCATGTTCTCCTCTGTTAGTATAAACCCTGTTCCACAAATATTTAAGCTAAGCTTGTCCTATGCTTTAATGTTACTCCACTTTTCTTAGTTGAATGTCAATACAAGAATCTATTCCGTAAGTAAAGCTTTGTTGTATAATGTAGTAGTTACTCAATAAAAATATAACTGAATAAAATGTATTCATTCTAAAGTATGACAGGCTTAGTTATTTTCAACCAATTTAAATGTTTATTTATTTAGCAACTATCACAGACTTTTCTCTATGAGCCAGTTTTTTTGTTTCATGTGCTATGGATACAAAATCAATTTGCACAATTCTATGGCTCTAAATAATTCCAAAGTTTGAGGAAAAAATATATTTCTTATTAAATGTAATGAATTATATCACAGAATTGTATAAATTAAGAGAAGATTCATAATGCAGATAACTCTTAGATTTAAGGGCATATGGAGGAATCTTTTTGAAGGATGAAGTGCCTTTTACATTACCCTCTCAACTGAAGCCCTCTTATATCCTTTTATGTTTTCTCAGGCTTGTAAAGATAAGAAAGAAGCTCTGTGACTGGTTTGCATACTTTTGACATATTGCTGAGTCCTCTTCCAGTCCTTGGACAGACCGCAATAAATAAATGGACCATGTTCTGAATTTCCAGTTCCAAATTCTATGTTAACCTAAATTATTTTAAGCTATATCTTCATTGAATACATGTTCATTGCCTTTATTAAGGCTGAATTTTAATGTGCTCTTTTATTGCTTAATAATACAGATCAGTAATTTCATAATCTCCCTCAAGGACTTGTCTGATGAGGATTGCAAAGAGACCTTTAAAAAAATCTGTTTTACCTGGTAGATATCCTCATAAGTGCCCCACAGAGATGCATCAAAGGAGAAGATAATATACTCTTATAGGCTTCTATAATATCTTTTCATATAAAATGAAATCTAAATTGATAGTGAAATTAGGAGCAGCAAGTTTCCTTTTTAATATTTAGTTTCACGGAATAATGAGGTGTAAAAATTTCTGTAAGGTACTCTAGTGATAATGTTAAATGATGTGTATCCTTTCTTCCTGAACTAGTTCTCTTCCTACTCTGCCCCTCTACTTGGAATAGGGGCAGAGTAGGAAGAGAACTAGTTCAGGAAGAAAGGATACACATCTTTTTTAACATTATCTGGGTGGGTTACATAAGTACTGACTCTCACTTCCCTTTGTATAAAATATGGGTTTTAAACTAAATTTTGATCTCTGAGTTGATTTATAGTATCAAAATTCTATAAATCACTGTGTTTAGAAGTGGCAAAGAATAGTATCACATGATTTCTTTTTCAGGTTATTGCTATAGAATTTACATTTAAAGGAAAAATAAAAATAGTGTCAGACTAGGAGATGCACTACAATGGGAAATTTCCTGGCTTTCAATAATGTCAGTGTATTTTATTTAATATAGCCACTTCCCCTTAGGTTTTAGTTGAAGAAACAGATGTGATGCCTCCCATAAATCACAAAAAAATTCCATGCAGGATGATTGACCTGAAGCCTGAAGGCAATTTTATGTCTAGGAAATATAATAGCCCATGTACTCTAGAGAGTATTTGCGTAAGTTAACTTATGTAAAGAAATTTGGATTCATATGTGCTTCTGGGTAACAAATGCATGACAAATAAGTAATTTAATATTTTAAAAAGCAATATTCAAATAATGCTTTTGTCAGTCATTGATACGGAAATCATTATTCATAATTTATAATAGTATATACTCGGTTCTTTGTAGATCATGATTTAGAAAAATACTTCATTTTACAGGCTTCAATTACAGTCCTAAGAAGTGATAAAAATATCTCACAACATTTGTAAAGAAAAGTTGGTACAAGCAAATTATAACAGCTTGAACCAATGACATCAAAGAAAATTAAACTCTCTAGATGCCTTTTCAAGGTTGTAAAGACACAGATTGTGAAATGAATGCACTGTCAACCAGCTTCAGATTGGATATTCTAATTTTACTTTTGTCTCTCAGTATACCTGGAAAAATCGTCATTACTATTTACCGTCTGGATCCAGTGAATCCTTTCTGGATTTTTACATATTTTAGTCATTATACACATAATTTACAGAAATGAAAATACTAGTGAAAAGGGATTTTGTAAAAAATAAACTTTCTTATTTTGAGGTAATTGTAGGTTCATGTGAAGTTATAAGATATAATAGATTTCATAAACCCTTTACTCATTTTTCCAATAAAAATATCTTGCAAAATGAAAATAAAATACTACAAACAGGATATTGACATTGAGACAGTAAAGATACAGATACTACCACAAAGATCCCTCATGTTGTTATTTAATAGCCTCACCAACTTCCCTACAATCCCCACTCCATCCTTCACCCCTGTCAACCACTAATCTGTTTTCTATTTCTAAAATTTTGTCATGTAAATAATGTTATATCGATGGACTAATAAGAGTATGTAACCTTTTAATACTGTTTTTTTTTCCCTCAGAATAACTTTTTGGAGGTTCATCCAGATTGTTTGTGTATTTTGTTACTTTTTACTGATAAGTAAGATTCCATGATATGGAGGTACCACAGCTTGTTTAGGCATGAACATGATTGAAGGTTGAAGGACATCTGAGTTGTTTCCAGTTTTGAGCTATTATGAATAAAACTGTTCTAAATTTTTGTGTATATGAGTATATCCCACACCTGGCCATACCAACAAGGTGCTAGTGTGTGTGTGTGTGTGTGTGTGTGTGTGTGTGTAAATGTAGGTTTTATTTCTATGGAATAAAAGAGCAGGGGTACAGTTAATGGTTTCTACAAAAATTGAATGTCTTGTTTTTTAGAAATGTCCAAAATATTTTAGGGAACAGCTTTACCACTTTACATCATAACCAGCAATATATGAGTGATATAATTTTTCAGGGTTATGTTGTTATCATTTTATTTTGACTGTTCTGATTGGTGTCCAGTCAAATTTCATTGTGGTTTTGATTTGCACTTACCTAGTGGATAATAATGTTGGACATCTTAACATTGTTTATTGGACATATGTTTATTTTCTTCAGTGAAATATATTTTCATGACTTTTTACCTATTTTCCAATCAGATCACTTTTTTTTCTTTTTAACTGTCATGTTTGGAAGTTCTTTATATATTCTATACACTAGTCACTTGATGGATATGTGGTTTGCAAATTCCAGTATTTAGCTTGCCATATCATCCTCAAAAGCAAAAGTTTTCATGTTTGACAAAGACAAATTTACAGCTTTTCTTTATATAAATCATACTTTTGATATCAAAATCTTTTGTCTAGGTGTAGCTAATAAAGATTTTTGCCTATGTTTCCCCCCCTAAGATTTATAGTTTTAATATTTCCGTATAAATCCCTGATACATTCTAAGTTAACCTTTGTATAAGATGTGACACTTAGGTCAAAATTCACATTTTTTCTATAAATACCCACTTGCTCTAGTACCATTGGTTGAAAAGGCAATCTTTTTTTTATTATGAAATACTGTGTCTTTGTCAAAGTCAGTTGTGAAGAGTTATGGTTTTAGTTTAGACATGTAAACAACTTAGAAGTTGTTACTCTGTCCTATGGCAAGAGAAAACTGAACATACCGAAAATTAGAAATTTTCTTAGTCTCTTTAGAGAAGTAAGATTTTGGGGGAAACACTATCCTTTAATCTGGAGAAACAGGGGGATACAGTGTGACATAGCCAAGTTTTCCTTACCTAAATTAGAAGTTACTGGGGCTATAAGCTGGGAGTAATGCATTTTTATATTATTTTATTTTATTAAGACAGAGTTTTCCTTTGTCGTCCAGGCTGTAGTGCAGTGGAGTGATCTCACCTCAGTGCAACCTCCACCTCCCAGGTTCCGGGAATTCTCCTGCCTCAACCTCATGAGTAGCTGGGATTATAGGCATGTCCCATCATGACTGGCTAATTTTTGTTTTATTAGTAGAGACAGGGTTTTGCTATTTTCCCCAGACTGGTCTTGAACTCCTAATCTCAGGTCATCCACTGGCCTCAGCCTCCCAAAGTGCTGGGATTACAGGCGATAGCCACCACATCTAACCAATAATACTTAAATAGTAATTTTGGTGAATTCTTAGAGGATACGTGTGCATTATCTTGAGAGACTACTGTGGGCTGCGGTTTCCTCATTTTACCTTACATTTACCTGTAGAAACCAAGCAGGTAAGGGAAAATCAGGTTTCTACAGTGAAGATTCAGTAAAGATTCAGTAAAGATCCTCTCATAATATTGGCAGGGTGAGGAAAAGGGTAAGCACTGTGAAATATATCTAGAAATATATGTCTATAACAGGGTCCACTCCCAGGGAAAATGACTTTACTAGACTCTTATCCAAGCTGAAGAAGGTCATTCCTCATTCTATAGACCCTCTAGACTTATTGTCTAACTTATAGGGGGATAAAAATATACCACTAGAAAAGACTGGTGAAGGTTACAGCCCAGACACAAAGATCCACTGAAACACAGAGTTTTAATCAGAAGATTATAGATCTCTTCTTCTACCTCACATCCTGGCCACCATACTGAAAGGACTCCAATAAATAACAGTGAATTATAGTTGAATATGCTATAAGACACAGACTCTCTCTTAAGAGGAGTACTTAGGGAAGCTTAAAGTCAAGAAATAAGACTAAAGCAATGACAGTAGAAGAATTTAAAACCACTGGTATCTACAGCTATAGCAAACATTAAACACAGACTAAAATTATTAGGTATATTAGCATAAAACGCTTTACATTAAAGGCCAATGTACTTCAATTCCTATTAGCCAATATATTATGTCTGACTTTCAACAAAAAAAAGTACAAGACATGCAAACAGGTGAGAGAAAATCACACTGTGAATAGTAAAATAAAATATAAGAAGAAAGTTCAGATGTGACAAAAATTTTAGAATTATCAGACAAGGAATTAAATAATTATAATGATGTTAAGGGCAGTAATGAAAAAAAGTAGACAACATGCAAGAAAAGATAGGTAATGTAAGCAGAGATATAGAACCTCTAAGAAAAGCCAAAGGAATCTTTTTTTTTTTTCTTATACTTTAAGTTCTGGAGTACATGTGCAGAATGTGCAGCTTTATATACTTGTGCCATGGTGGTTGGCTGCACCCATCACCCTGTCATCTACATTAGGTATTTCTTCTAATGCTATCCTTCCCTAGCACCCCACCCATAAACAGGCCCTGGTGTGTCATGTTCCCCTCCCTGTGTTCATGTTTTCCCATTGTTCAACTCCCACTTACCAGTGAGAACACACAGTGTTTGTTTTTCTGTTCTTGTGTTAGTTTGTTGAGAATGATGGTTTCCAGCTTCATGCATGTCCCCGCAAAGGACATGAATGCATCTTTTTTTACGGCTGCAGAGTATTCCATGGTGTATATGTGACACATTTTCTTTATTCAGTCTGTAATTGATGGGCATTTGGGTGGGTTCCAAATCTTTGCTATTGTGAACAGTGCCACAATAAACATACATGTGCATATGTCTTTATAGTAGAATGATTGATAATCCTTTGTGTATATACCTAGTAATGAGATTGCTGGATCAAATGGTTTTTCTAGTTCTAGATCCTTGAGGAATTGCCACACTGCCTTTCACAATAGTTGAACTAATTTACCCTCCCACCAACAGTGTAAAAGTGTTCCTATTTCTTCACATCCTCTCCAGCATCTGTTGTCTCCTGACTTTTTAATGATTGCCATTCTAACAGCATGAGATAGTATCTCATTTTGGTTTTGATTTGCATTTCTGTAATGACCAGTGATGATGAACTTTATTTTCATATGTTTGTTGGCTGCATAGAAGTCTTCTTTTGAGAAATATCTGTTCACATCTTTTGCCCACTATTTGATGGGATTATTT
Organism: Cacajao melanocephalus; assembly: GCA_963573385.1. Lineage (NCBI taxonomy): Eukaryota > Metazoa > Chordata > Mammalia > Primates > Pitheciidae > Cacajao > Cacajao melanocephalus. The sequence continues at coordinate 29,362 of CAUYLG010012902.1, read as the reverse complement.
GCTTCTTTATTATAAATTTGTTTAAGTTATTTGTAGATTCTGGATATTAGCCCTTTGTCAGATGCGTAGATTGCAAAAATTTTCTCCCATTCTGTAGGTTGCCTGGTCACTCTGATGATAGTTTCTTTTGCTGTGCAGAAGCTCTTTAGTTTAATTAATCCCATTTGTCTATTTTGGCTTTTGCTGCCATTGCTTTTGGCGTTTTAGTCATAAAGTATTTGCCCATGTGTATGTCCTGAATGGTTTTGCCTAGGTTTTCTTCAAGGGTTTTTATGGTGTTAGGTCTTATGTTTAAATCTTAAATCCATCTTGAGTTAATTGTTGTATAAAGTGTAAGGAAGGGATCCAGTTTTAGCTTTCTGCATATGGCTATCCAGTTTTCCCAACACCATTGATTAAATAGGGAATCTTTTCCTCATTGCTTGTTTCTCTCAGGTTTGTCAAAGATCAGATTGTTGTAGGTGTGTGGTGTTATTTCTGAGGCCTCTGTTCTATTACATTGGTCTACATATCTGTTTTGGTAGAAGTACCATGCTGTTTTCATTACTGCAGCCTTGTCTTATAGTTTGAAATCAGATACTGTGATGCCTCCAACTTTTTTTTTTTTTTCTTTGTTTGTTTGTTTGTTTCGCTTAGAATTGTCTTGGCTATGCTGGCTCTTCTTTGATTCCATATGAAATTTAAGGTGTTTTTTTTTTTTTCTAATTCTATGAAGAAGCCAAATGAATCTTTAGAGATAGAAGCATTGTAACACAAATAAAAACTGCTTTTTTTGAGCTAATCAGTGAACTAAACATGGTACAGAATAGAATTAGTAAGCTTGAATGTTTATAGAAAATTCTCAAACTAAAATAAAAGAGTAAAAAACAATTAGAAACAGAAACAATAAAATAGAACTCTCCCCACCCCCAAACAAAACAGAATATTCAAGATCTGTGCACACTTTCAAAAGTTATAAAGTGTATATACTGTAACTGGAATGCCAGAGGAGGGGTGAGAGCAGAACCAAATAAACTGAGGTAACAATGACCAAGAATTTTCAAACTTGATGACAAGAACCAAGACATGGATTCAGAAAGCTCAGAGAACATCAAGCAAAATAAATAACAAAGATCTACATCTGAGCATATTGTTTTCAAACTTTGGAAAAATAAAAATCTTGAAAGAAGACTAGGTAAACCAACAACAATGGGTGCAACAACAACAAAAACACTGCTATCATGACCAAAAACAAGTATCTATAAACAACAATAAGAATTGCAAATGATCAAAATGGGTTTTTGTTCAGAAATCATGCTAGCAAGAAGAGAGTAGAATGAAATATCTGAAATCTTGGAAGAAAAAAAACTCACCAATTAGAATTCCATATCCTATAAAATTATCCTTCAAAGGTGGAGGAGAGATAGGAACTTTTCCAGACAAAGAAAAACTAATAGAATTCATTCTCAGCAGATGTGCCCTGAAAGAAAAGTCAAATAAAGTTTTCAGGAAGATCAGAAACTTTAATCTACAGGAAGAAAGGAAGATTGTTGAATAAATAAATGAAGGAAGTCTGTAGATTCAGAATACAATAAAGAATGCTACAAAACAATCTGACTATATTAAAAAATGTATGAAACATTCACCCTGAAAAATGTGGGGGGAAAGTTACTGATATAAGTAACTTTGGAAATGAGTAGTTCCTAAGACTAAAGTAAAAATAAACAATACATAAATATACTTTATTTAATCCCATTGTTCTCCACAGGGTCACAGGTTAACAATTCTAATACTTTTATAAATATAACCAGTAATTAAACAATTATGTAAATGAATAGTGGGTTTTGGGTGCCAAGTTTCTCACTGTTAGAGAGAAAGGTTATACATAAACAAAGGTCAGAGTCTGGTGTGATCCATGTGGAAATTAATTTGAGTTTAAGACATCAGCATGAACCCATGTTTAGCTTATTATAGACAGATGGTTACATATGGCTTAATAGAAACAGATGGTTACTACTTAAAGGTAATGTGTATAGCTGGGTTATATATACACATACATTAATGTGTTTATACATATGTGTGTCTATACATACAAATGCACATACACACATATGTAAGAGGAAAAAGGAGGAATGATACCCTAGAATCAACAGTCACACTTAGCACACAGATCTTGGTTTCTAATAACATTCCCTGATGATAGCAGCTTTTGGAGACAAGATTGATTATAGTACTGGTGAGGGAACAACACAATATGAGCCTGGAGCATCTGACAGTGATAGAAAGTAAAGAAATGCTCAAAATCAACCAATCAAATAAAACATATCACAGAAATTGGGGTATGTCAAAGGGACATGGGGTTCAACTGAAAGAGCTTCCAATGGCAAAGATTAGAACCACTTTTGAATAACAAAATAAATTAGTATTTGATTGTAACCTAAAATAAAAAACAGAATCTGAGTCTATGCTGTTAGAAATAAATGAATAAATAAATAAGCTATAAAAGATAAATTTTCTGTGCAGAAGACTTCCAAACAATATGGATAGACCACCCTTAATGAAGGAGCAAATAACTCCCTACTTCTTAAGTGTGGGCCGTACACATAGTGATTTCCTTCCAACTGATGTAGTATGGAAGGAGAGATGAAAAGAGTAACTTTATAGTAAAGAAACCTGACCACCACTTTGTCAGACAGAAAAGCAAGGTTAACATTGACAGTGATAAATCATATTGGCAATGTATATATACTTGATATGATGTGATAAAAGTGGCACTTCCCATCTTTGATCTTTCTCTCCAAATAGGCCCAGTGTGACCATGAGAAAAAGGTCATTTAAGTCCAATTGAGGGACATTCTACAAAATACATGACTTCTACTTTTCAAAAGTGCTAGAATCATCTAAATCTATGCAAGTCAAAGAAACTGTCTTAGCTAAGAGGATGCTAAGGAGACGTAATTATTAACTGTGTAATATGGTTTCTTTGAGTGGATCCTGGAATGAAAAACAGTGGATAAAAACTAAGAGACTGAAAAAACTATGGGCTTTAGATAATAATAGTGTATAGATAGTGCTTTATTATTGTAACAAATGTAATAGGTAAGATGTTAATAATAAGAGAACTAGGTGTAAGGTAAATGGGAACTCTGTACCATCTATGATTTTTCTGTAAATTTAATATTTTTCTAAAAATAAGTTTTAAAAACACAAAAAAATTAGTTTACATACTTTTGTAGGTCTATTTCTGAGTTTTGTATTCTTATCCAGTCTCTGCTACCTCTAGCACCATCCAGTCTTGATTACTTCAGCTACATGTCTTGAAATGAGGTAGACTGAGCTCTCATTTGCATTTTATTTTTCATCACAATATTTTACCTATTTTAGTTTATTTACCTTTTCATATACATTTTAGAACAATTTTGTCTATACTCAAAACTCTTGCTGAGAGTTGGAAGGAATTGCATTAAGCTTGAATATCAGTTTGTGGGTAATTGATACCTTTACTGTTTTCAGCATATAAGTTCTGCACATGATTTGACATGATTTGTTAGATTTACATTTAGGTATACTTTAATTGATTAATTAATTAATTAATTAATTAATTTTTGAGACAGGGTTTCACTCTGTCACCCAGACTAGAGTGCAGTGGTGTGATTTCAGCTCACTGTAACCTCAGCCTCTGGAGCTCAAGCAACCCTTCTGCTTCAGCCTTTTGAGTAGCTGGGACTATAAGTATATACCACCACACCCAGATAATTTTTGTATTTTCTGTAGATAGATGATCTTGCCATGTTGCTGAGTGTGGTTTGGAACTTCTGAGCTCAAGAGATCCATCCACCTCTGCCTCCTAAAGTGCTGGAATTACAGGTGTGAACACCCTGCACCTGGCTGCAATTTTGTTTTTAAACAAGTAAAACTAGCATTATAATTTTGGCCTCCATATTTTCATTTCAGATAATTGAAATACAGTTGATTTTTGTATACTTATTTTTATCTTGTGACCTTAATGAACTCATCTATTCTATTATTAATATTGTTGTAGAATCTTTGGAGTTTTCTCTGTAGGCAGCTATGCTATCTACAAATAAGGTAGTTTTATTTCTAATTTTCAGTCTTTATGCCTTTCCCACTGCCCCAATCTCATGTATTGTCTATTTCATTGGTTAAAATTTACAGCATTGTATTTAAATAGAGTGATTAAATTGGACATTCTTGCCTTATTGCCCATAGTAATGGAAAAGCATTTAGTCTTTCATCATTAAGTATAAAGTTAGCTGTAGGCTTTCAGTAGATGCGTTTTATCATGTTGAGGAAGTTCCCCTTTGTTCTGATTCTTCCAATAATTTTTTTATTAAATGTCGAATTTTACCAATAACTTTTCTGCATTGATTGATACTATCATGTAACTTTTCTTCCTTAGCTTGTTAGTATGGTAAATTACATTGATTGATTTTCCAATATTAAACCTTGATTGTATCTTTGAAACAAGTTCCACTTGGTCATGGTATACAATTGTGTTTATTTATTGCTGAATTCTATTTGGGTGAGATTTAAAATCTATGCTGCTACTTTTACCATTCTCTTGTAGTTTATATCTGTCATTATAACGATATTTTACATTCTTTCATTTTGCAATTTATAAACACATTTTGATGTATTACTTACCTAAGACTAGTTTTAGGTGCCAGCTTTTCTAGAAAGATTTTTCATTAAAACATTGTAACAACTTGTTTACTTGTCAAATCACTGTCTTTCATCAATTGCTTCATTTTGAATTTAGATATGACAACATAATTCAAGTAGCTTTTTAAATGTCTTTGAGATGCTGAAAAGCCACTTTTTTCCATAAGAATTTGTTGGAACAATCATCTTTGAAAATTTGTACATTATGAAATGTCCTTAGCTATACATCTATATACACATATGCACGGGCAAACAACTCAGTGTAGACATGAATGCATTGCCTTCTGCTTTAAAATATCTAAAGCATCACTTTTAGAGGAGTTCATCTATTTTTTATGGTTTGGATTGAAACAGGAACTTTCCTGACACTCGGAACCACCTTTTTGTATGGTTTTGTAACAATATCTTTTGTTTTAAAAATGAGATCTTTATTATTCTTAATTTGAATATTCATACCAATATCCTCCCATGCCATTAGATGGTGCTCTGATTCACTTTTCCTGCAGTTATTCTAGTAATCTGTGTCCCTTTGTAGCTAACACTTTTGTTTCTTTGTTATTAGGATGAACAATGTAACATATTTTCTGGTTCATTTTACTCATAGTTTAAGTACTGAGAACAAGAGTCATCTCAAAAGCTGATCTCAGTGAGTTAGGGATCATGGTGGATGGGAGGCAGGACTAGATTTCAGCTCCCATGCAGATGAACAGAGCAGTGTCAGGAGACTTGCATCATGCACTTTGGCTTCAGAGCTAATGTAGGAATGAAACAGGAAATCTGAGCGAACCCATAGTGCCTCTGAAGGAAGCAGATTGCTCCTGCAGAACCTGAGAGGAACCCCAAATACTGTGAGTGCCCAAGCTGTGGAAGCAGGAAAACAGGATCATCCACTGACAAGCACACACCCTCACTGTGGAACTTGAATGTCTAGATCACAGGAAAAGAGTCTGAACTTGCATGGAACTGAGTCAATTTAGAGAGCTAAGCAAAATACAGTGGTAGAGAAACCAGTGGGAAAAGCCCTGTGGGCTCTCTGGGTTCCCTGGGAAGCCACTTCTGCCTTGTCTCACAAGGGTCCTCGGGGAAAGTTACTAGATATATTGGGAAAAGACCACAGGGAGAAGGAAACCTCCAGCTGAACTTTGTGACAATTCTAACTGAATATAAAGTGTCCTGGCCAGAACTAATGTGCAGACTGCACAGGCAGGGAGGCATGAAAGCCATCCTTGCTTGCACAACTGGAAGGCTGGTAGCCTGGGGCAAGTTCTCAGCCGTGCTTGCCCACTGCCTGGAAACAGACTGTGTGCTGTTTGGTGGGGGCCATAGAGGGAGTGATATGGGTCTTTTGGATTGTATGGAAGCTGGATGAGACCTGTAACTGCTGGCTTTCCCCTCTTCCCTAACAACCTGCATTACACAGCAGAGGCAGCCATAATCAACCTGGGAACGTAACTCCATTGACCTGGGAACCACAGCAGCTACAGCAAGACCTGCAAAAACAGAGTCTGAGCTCAGACACACCTAGATCTACTTCCACCTTATGATCTTTCCCTACCCATCTTGGTTGCTGAAGACAAAGGGCATATACTCTTGGGAGTTCTAGGGCCCCACTAACCACCTGATCTTTCCTATACTACCACAGGTCAGGCTGTCTTGAAAGTGCCACCTTCTGGCAAAAGGCCAACCAGCACAAAAATAGTGCATTAAACAACCAAATCTAAGAACCACACAGAGTCTATTTTACCACCCTTGCCACTTCTACCAGAACAGGTGCTGGTATCCATGGCTGAGAGACTCACAGATGGTTCACATCACAGGACTCTGTGAAGACAATCCCCAATGAGAGCCTGAAGCCTGGTAGAACTGCTGGGTGACTAGATCCAGAAGAGAAATAGCAATCTTTAGACCTTGGCTCTCATTAAGCCACATCCCTAGGTAAAGGGGGAGAGTACTACACCAAGAGAACACCCTGTGGGACCAAAGAATATGAACAGCAGCCTTGGACCCTAGTTCTTCCTTCTGACATAGCTTACCCAAATGAGAAGAAACAAAAAAAGCTAATTCTGGTAATATGACAAAACAGGGTTCTTTAACAATCCCCTAAAATCACACTAGCTCACCAGCAATGGATCCAAACCAAAATAAAATCTCTGATTTACATGAAAAATAATTCATAAGGTCAGTTATCAAGCTAATCAAGGAGGCACTAGAGAAAGGTGAAGTCCAATTTAAGGAAATCAAAACAAAAATGATAAAGGAAAATGAGGGGAGAAATCTTCAGTGAAATAGCATAAATAAAAAACAATCAAAACCTAAAGAAATAATGGATGCACTTAGAGAACTGCAAAATTCTCTGAAAAGTCTTAGCAACAGGATTGAACAAGCAGAAAAAAGAACTTCAAAGCTTGAAGACAGGGATTTTGAAGGAACCGAATACAACAAAGACAAATAATAAAGAATAAGAAAAAATAAAGCCTGCAAGAAGTCTGAAATTACAATAAATGACCAAACCTAAGGATAATTGCTGTTCCTGAGGAAGATGAGAAATCAAAAAGTTTGGAAAACATGTTTAAGGGAATAATCAAGGAAAACTTATGCAGCCTTGATAGAGATTTAGACATCCAAATATAAGAAGCTTAAAGAACACTTGGGAAATTCACCACAAAAAGATCATTGCCTAGGAACACTGTCACCTATATTTAAGACAAAGGAAAGAATCTTAAGAGCTATGAGGCAAAAGACCAGGTAACCTATTAAGCAACAACAACAACTAAACTATCAGATTAACAGAGGATTTCTTAGCAAAAACCCTACAAGTTAGAAGGGATTGGGGTCCTATCTTCAGACTCCCTAAACAAAACAATTATCAGCCAAGAATTTTGTATCCTATGAAACTAAGCTTCATAAATAAAGAGAAGATAGAGTCTTATCCAGACAAATAAATGCTGAGAGAATTAGCCATTATCAGGCCAGCAGTATAAGAACTGGTAAAAGGCACTCTAAATCTTGAAACAAATCCTGGAAACATCAAAACAGAACCTCTTTAAACCATAAATCTCACAGAACCTATAGAACAAAAATACATTAAAAAGAAAACAAAAAGGCACATAGAAAACAAATAGCATGATGAATAGAATAGCATGATGAATAGAATCACATCTCAATAGTAATGGTGAATGTAAATGACCTACATGCTCCACTTAAAAGATGCAGAATTGTAGAATGGATAGGAATTCACCAACCGATTATCTGCTGTCTTCAAGATACCCAGCAAACACATAAGGGCTCACATAAGCTTAAGGTAAATAGGTAGGAAAAGACAACCCATGCATATGGACACCAGAAGTAAGCAGGAGTAGCTATCCTTATAGCAGACAAAACAAACTCTAAAGCAACAGAAGTTGAAAAAGACAAAAAGGGACACTATATAATGACAAAAGAGCTTGTCCAAGAGGAAAACATTTCAATCCTAAATATATATGTACCTAACACTGGAACTTCCAAATTTATAAAACAATTACTACTAGACCTAAGAAATGAGACAGACAGCAACACAATAATAGTATGGGACTTCAAAACACCACCAACAGCACCACACAGGTCATCAAGACAGAAAATTGACAAAGAAACAATGAATTTAAACTATACACTAGAATAAATAGACTTAACAGATATTAACAGAACATTCCACTGACAATTGCAGAATATAATATATTCTATTCATCAGCACATGGATCTTTCTCCAAGAGAGACTATATAACAGGCCACAAAACAAGTCTCTATATATTTAAGAAAATTGGAATTATATCAAGTACTCTTTCAGACCACAGTGGAATAAAACTGGAAACCAACTCCAAAAGGAACTTTCAAAACCATGCAAATGCATGGAAATTAAATAATCTGCCCTTGAATTATCATTGGGTCAAAAAAGAAATAAAGATGGAAATAAAAAGGTTCTTCAAATTTAATAAAAATAATGACACAAGCTATCAAAACTTCTGAGATACAGCAAAGCCAGTGCTAAAAGAAATGATTATAGCCCTAAGTCCTTACATCAAAAAGTCTGAAAGAGCACAAATAGATAATTTAAGGTCACACCTCAAGGAACTAGAGAAACAATAACAAACCAAACCTAAAACAAGCAGGAGAAAGAAAATAGCCAAGAGCAGAGCAGAATGAAATGAAATTGAAATAAAAAAATACAAAAGATAAATGAAACAAAAAGTGGGTTCTTTGAAAAGATAAATAAAATTGATAGACCGTTAGCAAGATTAAACAAGAAAAGTAGAGAGAAAATGCAAATAAGCTCAGTAAGAAACAAAAAGGGAGATATTAAAACTGACACCACAGAAATATAGAAGTTCATTCAAGGCTACTATGAACACTTTTACATGCAGAAACTTGAAAACCTAGAGAAGATGGGATAAATTCCTGGAAAGATATAATCCTCCTAGCTTAAATCAGGAAGAATTAGATGCCCTGAACGTCTAGGCTAATAACAAGCAGTGAGATTGAAATGGTAATTTAAAAAATTCCCAACACAAAAAATTACAGGGTCAGATGGATTCACAGATAAATTCTACCAAACATTCAAAGAAGAATTGGTACCAATCTTATTGAAGGTATATCACAAGATAGAGCAAAAGAGATTCCTCTCTAAATTATTCTATAAAGCCACTATCACCCCAATATCAAAGCCAGGAAAGGACAAAATCAAAAAAGAAAACTGCAGGCCAATATCGCTGCTAAACATGGATGCAAAAATCCTTAACAAAATACTAGATAACTAGCTATCCAACAACATAACAAAAAGATAATCCACCATGATCAAGTGGTTTTCGAATCAGGGATGTATGGATGTTTTAACATCAGCAAGTCAAAGATGTGATACACCACAAAACCAGAAAAGCATTTGACAAAATCAAACATCCCTTTATGAATAAAATGCTCAGCAAAATCAGAATACAAGAGACATACCTCAATGTAATAAAAGTTCTGTATGACAAACCCACAGCCAACAGAGTACTGAATGAGGAAATGCTGTAAGCATTTTCTCTGAGAACTGGGACAAGACAAGGATGCACACGCTCACCACTTCTATTCAACATAGACTAGAATTCCTAGCCAGAACAATCAGATAAGACAAAGAAATAAAGGGCATCCAAATTGGTAAAGAGGAAATCAAACTATTGCTGTTTGCTGATGATATGATTGTTTGCCTAGAAAACTAAAGGACCCCTTCAAAAAGCTCCTAGAAAAGTACAATACCTCATTAAAGTTTCCAGATACAAAATTAATGTACACAAATCAGTAGATCTATATGCCAACAGCAACCAACTTGATAATCAAATCAAGAATTCAGCTCCTTTTACTATAGCTGCAAAAACCAACCAAACAAAAATACCTAGGAATATATATATAAAACCAAGGATGTGAATGACCTCTGCAAGGGGAACTACAAAATGCTGCTGAAAGAAATCATAGATGGCACAAACAAATGGAAACATTTTATGGTCATGGATGGGTATAATCAGTATTGTAAAACTGACCACATTACCAAAAGCAATCTATAAATTTAATGCAATTTTCATCAAAATGCCACTATTATTTTTCACAAAACTAGAAAATACAATCCTGAAATTCATATGGAACCAAAAAAGATCCTGGGTAGCCAAAACAAGACTAAGCAAAAAGAACAAATATGGAGGCATCAAATTATCTAATTTCAAATTAGACTATAAGGCCATAGTCACCAAAACAGCATGGTGCTTGTATAAAAATAGGCACACAAACCAGTGGAACAGAATAGAGAATCCAGAATATAGAGAACCCAGAAATATACCCAAATACTTACACCAACTTACCTTCAACATAGCACACAAAAACATGAAGCAGGGAAAAGACATCCTATTCAACGAATGGTGCTGGGATAATTGGCAAGCCGCATGTAGGAGAATGAAACTGGATCCTCATCTTTCACCATATACAAAAATCAATGCAAGGTAAATCAAGGAACTTTGTAAGACCTGAAACTCTAAAATTTCTAAATTATAACATTGGAAAAACCCTTCTAGCCACTGGCTTAGGCAAGCATGTCATGACGAAGAACCTAAAAGCAAATGCTATAAAAACAAAGATAAATAGCTGGGACTTTATTAATCTAAAGAGCTTTTGCATGACAAAATGAAGTCAGCATGGTAGACAGACAATCCACAGAGTTGGCGAAAATCTTCACAATCTATATATCTGACAGAGGACTAATATTCAGAATCAACAATGAACTCAGACAAATTAGCAAGAAAAAGCCAACAATCCCATCAAAAAGTAGGCTAAGGACATGAACAGACAATTCTCAAAAGAAGATACGTAAATGACCAACAAACATGAAAAAATCCTCAATATCACTAAATGATCAGGGAAATGAAATTCAAAACCACAATGCAATACCACTTTACTCCTGCAAGAATTGTCATAATCAAAAAATCAAAAAATAACAGATGTTGGTGTGGAAGTTGTTGAAAGGGAATACTTCTATACTGCTGGTGGGAATGTAAACTAGTACAACCACTATGGAGAAGAGTGTGGAGATTTCGTAAAGAACTAAAAGTAGAACTACCATTTGATCCAGCAATCACACTATTGGGTATCTACCCAGAGAAAAAGAATCATTATGGAAAAAAGATACTTGCTCATGCATGTTCATATCAGCACAATTCATAATTGCAAAAATGTGGAATCAACCCAAAGCCCATCAGTCAACAAATAGATAACGAAACTGTGATATATATATAAGACAAATACTACTCAGCCACAAAAGGGATGAATTAATGGGATTTTCAGTAACCTGAATGGGACTGGAGATTATTATTCTAAGTGAATTAACTCAGGAATGGAAAATTGGACAGGGATGTTCTCACTCATAAGTGGGAACTAAGCTATGAGAATGCACAGGCATAAGAATGACACAGTGTACTTTGGGGACTCACTGGGAAAAGATGGGATAAATAAGCACAAATTGGGTTCAATGTGTACTGCTCTGGAGGTGGGTGCACCAATATCTGGTAAATCACCACTAAAAAACATATTCATGTAACCAAATATCACCTGTTCCCCAAAAACCTATGAAAATAAAAAAAAAAATAAAGCTGATTTCAGTAAACTTTATTTACATTTGGTCCCATCTATAAAGCCAGAGATTTAAAAAAAAAATTCTGAGCCTTCCAGTTACGTGCTACTTCTTGAACATCATCTGAGGCCTCAGTTACTTTACCCAATGCCCTGATATTATCTTCACTTATGACAATCTCATCCTGGGGTGGTCAGATCTAGAGTTAGTTTTCTCTACATTCTACTGCTGATGGAAGTCTGGTTCTGAATACATTGATTTCAAAAATCTTTTATTAGCCTGGGCACAGTGACTCATGACTGCAATCTCAGCACTTTGAGAGGCTGAGGTGGGAGGATTGCATGAGATCAGGAAGTCTAGGAAACAGTGAGATCCCGTCTCAAAAAAAAAAAAAAAAAAAAGAAAAAACTAAGAAATTATCCAGGTATGGTGGTGTGTGCCTATAATCCCCACAACTCCAGAGGCTGAAACAGAAGGATCACTTTAGCCCAGGAGATTGAGCCTCCAAAGAGCTACAATTCAGCCACTGCTCTCCAGCCTACTTGACAGAGTGAGACCCTACTATTTATCTATTTAAAAAGAACAAAAAAATCCTCTGTATTAGTCAAGGTTCTCCAGAAGGGCAGAACCAATAGGATATATGTGTATATAGAAGGGAGTTTATTAGGGAGAATTGCCTCACACAATTAAAAGGTGAAGTCCCACAATAGGTCATCTGCGAGCAGGTTAAATAGAAAAGTTGATGGTTTAGTCCAGGTCCAAAGGCCTCAAAACCAGGGAAACCAACAGTGCAGCCAAATGCCTGAGAACCCCTAGGAAGCTACAGGTGCAAGTCCTGGAGTCCAAAGGCCAATGAATCTGGAGTCTGATGTCCAAGGGTAGGAGGAATGGAAGCAAGTGTCTGGCATGGGAAAAAAGAGAGAGAGAAAGAACAAACCAGGAGACTCAGCAAGCAACTTAATTCTACCTTCTTCCACCTGCCTTGTTCTAGCAACATTGGCAGCCTATTGGATGTTGCCCATCCACACTGAGGGTGAGTCTTCCTCTCCTAGTCCACCAACTCAAACATCAGGTCTCCCCTATCAACACCTTCAAAAATACACCCATACTTTGCCAGTAATCTAGTCATCCCTCAGTTGAATCGAGTTGACTGCTAATATTACCTATCACATCCTCGATTTCTATGATTTAAACAACTTCATAGCTGTGAGCAAACCTTTAAGGCTGGGCACAGGTCTTTCCCTATGTTTGCCCCCAAAATTGCTATGCTTGTTTTGGATTTAGGAAGAAATTAGGTTTTAGAAGACCTAGTCATTTAACTTGTTTGATGGTGGGGAATCTTCTACATGTCTATCCTCAAATATGAGATGTTGGTAAAGCTTCTCCAACTTTTTCTCTATCTACTAGTTGAAAATTCCTGAGTGTTTTTTTTTCTGTACATAGAAATTCCACACAGCTAAAACTTTAGGCGAATTCGTTTAAGCCATCTTTATCACATCTAATCCTAGTCCACAACTCAACAAAGCCCAAGTCTCAGCAACTTCAAGATGAAGCTGACCTCAGTGATGAAATGTTATTGAATCAAAGAATGTTTTTGTTTTCTTTTTACTTTCAAGGTCACTTTATCCGTGTGTGTGTGTGTTTTTTAAAATCATGCTTCTACCCTCATTTATATCTGACTTAAATAATTTGGCTGGCCAAACTATTGGATCACATGTATATTTCCAGTAGATAGGGCAGTTTTACTTTCAATACCATGTTTCAATATGTTTATTTTTCTTTACATTTGTAAAGAAATGTTGATGTGACTGTCAATATCAACTTTCATATTTTAGATCTTGAAGTGATTCCAAGTAATTATCTGGCATTGTCCCCTACTTCAGGAAATATCCAACTAGTGCTCAATAATAGATTCTTGTTAGTGAAAAATCTTAAAGATCTTACTTCTTCTTGACTCTTCTCTAACCACATGGTGAGAACTGTGAATTCTGTTATTACTAACATTGTTGTACTCATAAAGGACACCTGAGGAATTATTTAAGGAGTATGACTTCCTTAGGCCACATTTAGGAGATTCCAGACAGGAGAGTGCTTTATTGCAAAATGCAAGGTATTTTCTCTGAAATGAAAGTATGCTTTCTACTTACTAGAAAATATACCCTCTGCTTACTCTCTACTTCCTAATGCTCTCTGATTCATTATGTCTACAAGATGACATTACAAAAGTGTAGGATAAATGAATCACCATCTGTGTAGTTATCCCGGGCTTAGTGACATTTTTTTTTTCTGGATGACAATTTTGTTTCTTTGTGGTCAACTGTCCTAGAGCTTTAGGGAAAGGAACTTTCTTTTCATTCTTGATTCAGGACATTCAACATTGTTATCTTTGACAGCCTAGTAAACACTCTTGGTTTATTGTAGGCAATATTATCAGGTTTTTAAGAAAACGTATTCATGTGGTATTAGTGCTTCTGAGACGGGGTTCAACAATAGAGACTCCAAAAATAAGGTAATCAAATAAATGTCCCAAGGACCAATAGCTTCAATCAATACTGAAATGCCAATTATTAGCTAGATATATTTGGAGGTAGATTTGTAAAGAGTAAGGGCCTTTTGGTACTTACCAAATTGCTTGTTTGCTACTTCACAAAGTTAAAGTATACCTTGTTTAGGTTACTGCTTTACAATTATAATGATTTTTTACTGGATTAATATGATTATAATAAAAATAATGGTATTTAACATGAACTGAATGAGTCCAAACTGCTATGCATTATGCTAATCAAGCATTATTGTATTTGATGCTTATGACAGCCTTATAAATCTAAGAATCTTTTCTGCTGTTTATTTGAAGTGGTACCATTCTTAGAGAGAAGTAACATAAATTCACACTACTTTTAGAAGCTGAGATTTGCTCCCAATCTGTACTTTCAACTTCTATCCTGAATGGCTGGATTTTCCATATTTAGTTTAGAAGAGGCACACATGGTGCACAAAATGATGTTTGCATTGCATTACCTGCCAGCTTCGTATTTCTTTGGTCATACTCTTATTTGTGGGTTGAGTGGGATAGTATGAGAATGATTGTACTTACTGATGAGTTTAAGCCCTAAAAAAGACGCTGTTATCTAGAAGAGGGAGGAGCCCATAACAAATGCAAGGCCGCCCCAGTTAGATCTTTTATGGAAATACGAAAAAACACACAAATGATTAATCCAAATGTTAAATAAGCCAAAGAACACAATCGGTGTGAAAAACGCAGATGTGTGACCCCATTTTCCTTCTCTCTTAGGGTACAATGCAAGAAGAATGGAGTTCTTAAGAACTGAATAAAATTTCGATATGCTCCTACCAATGCCAAATTCCAGGAATCGTTTTTGGAAATGAATATTTATATGAACTAATATTTGGCTCACATTGTATACATCAACATTTTCCAAGATGAAGCCTAAACACTAGTGCATGCTGTCTTCTTTTATTAATCCTCAACTCCCTAGCCACTATGAATAAAGCACTAGTTAATACCTAAGCATAGACAGAACAGATACCTTACTCTGCCTCTCCACCTTAGCAGCATATAACTTTCATAATATCATTTATTTTAGAAGTTAATGGGATATACTACATTATCTATAGAAGTCTCATGTAGTCAAATCTTCACCAATCAACTTGAGAGGTATAAAACATAAAATCGTAGACTATCAGAGTTGTAAGAACATTATACCCAAAGTAATCAATATCATTTATACCCTATAGGTAGAAATATAGTCCAAGAATGGTAAAATAACTCTCTGGTTTGAGAATCCTAAGTGTCATAGTTTCAGTAAAATATGTCTTATGTTTCACTTTCCCTATATATGGGAACACATTATATTTTATACCTCTAAAATCAGAGTTGGAATGCTTGTCTATTGCTGCCCTATAATACTTTATATTCTGTTTATGGAGGATTTGAAATCCTTTAAATTCACCACTGTATTCTATATGAATAAAATATCCATATTAAGCTCTGGTATTTAACATTAAACACATTTCAGATTTTTCTGTTGGTTTCCTTGAACAGTTTGCTTCTTGTTGCTAAGGAACAGATTTTTGCAAAGATGTAACACTGATGTCACAGGAAACCACTAAAGTGGAAATCTTTATTGTCTATCAGCCTCTTGAGAGTAAGCAATTTGCTCTAATCAAAATGAATTAAACATCATTCTGGGAATGTAAAAATGCGGTATTTTAGAAATACATTCCTGCTGGTAACATTAATTTTGTTTATCCTGTTTATTCAAAATCAACATAAAATATTTTTATTATGTGCTTAAATTATATGCAATTTATATTTTTATAATCCTAATTTACTATAAATTTAATTCAAAACATTTTTAACAAAGCAACTGTAATCATGGTTAAAAATAAAACAAATTCAAAAATGAAGTTAATTTTTATTTTGAATGATCTTAGTATTTTATTTTTAAAGCTAAAGCTAGATGATATGATTGCTCCTTCAATTCCATTGCTTAAATCTTTTAGACAAAAGTAAAAGGTGTTTCCGGTATTTAGAGTATGAAATGGCTTAGGACAATAGCAAGGAACTTACTCTTTTTTAAATTGAGGCTAAAATCAGAAAAAATAAAATTTACATGTTTATTAGTAACATCTATAAGCCACTGCATTAGTCCATTCTTCCAGTGCTAATAAAGACAAACCTGACACTGGGTGATTTACAAAGGAAAGAGGTTTAATTGACTTACATTCTACATGGCTAGGGAGGCCTCACAATCATGGCAGAAGGCCAAGGAGGAGCAAAGTCACCAGCAGGCAAAGAAAGCATGTGCAGGGGAACTCTCCTTTATAAAACCATCAGATTTCATGAGACTTATTCATTATCAAGAGAACAGCACGGGAAAGACCCACCCTCATATTCAATTACCTCCCACCGGCTCCCTCCCAAGACATGTGGGAATTATGGGAGCTATAATTCAAGATGAGATTTGGGCAGGGACACAGTGAAACTGTATCAGTCATTAAAATGTTTCCTCTTTGACATTTTTGAGAAGTAGCAACATGGTAGCAGTTTTTCTAACTCTTGAATTTTACTAAGATCCAGGATATATCATGAAATTAAATGGGCTCTTCAATGTGTAGGTCACTAATTCACAGCTCAGAGTTTTAGAAAAGTAACTCATTATCCGAATGGATCCTTTCAAGGAGACAGAGCATTTTCCTTTCATGAGACCTGAAATGGTTGCACAGTATTTGTGAGTATCCTGTAGGAGGATCACAATACTTTTGGGGGCCACATAGATCCTTACTGTGCCAGATTAGCTGCAATTACAACTGCTCAAATACTCTGAGAAGAGAATGACTGGGCTACATCTGTGGAAGACTTGAGAAAAATGGTCATGGTGTTTGATCGGTGGGAAGAAAGCAGTGAAGCTTATATTATTTTTACACTTTAAAGAGAATCTGAGTTCTGATCATAAAATTATCAGTTTTGTGTCTGGCAATCTGGCTCACATCTGCAATTCGAGCAGTTTGGGAGGTTGAGACAGGAGGATTGCTTGAGCCTAGATGTTCCTTCAAAGTTGCAATGAGCTATGATTGCACCACTGGACTCCATTCTGGGACACGGAGCAAGACCCTGACTAAATAAATAAATACTTACATACATAAAATTAACAGTTTTGGAAATCAGTAAACCTAATTTAATTTTTTTATATTTTACATCTTTATACATATATATATATATATATATATATATATTTTTTTTTTTTTTATTAAGATGGGGTTTCACCATGATGGCCAGGCTGGTATTGAGCTCCTAACCTCAGGTGATCCACCCACCTCTGCCTCCCAAAGTGCTAGGATTATTTATTTATTTATTTTTTTAAATGGAGTCTCACCTTGTTGCCCAGGCTAGAGTGCAATGGCAGATTCTCGGCTCACTACAACCTCTGCCTCGGTTCAAGTCATTCTCCCCCCTCAGACTCCCTAGTATTTGGGATTACAGGCAGGCACCACCACGCCTGGCTAATTTTTTGTATCTTTACTAGAAACTGGGTTTCGCCATGTTGGCCCTGCTGATCTGGAACTCATGACCTCATGATCAGCCCATCTCGGCCTCTTAAAGTGCTGGGATTACAGGCATGAGCCACTGCACCTGGCCACTATTTGACGTCTTTACCACAGCTTTACATTAAAGTTTTCAGTTTATATGTCTAGCTCTTAGGGTCACAGCAAATTTTATTTATATTTTTCTTATGATCTTTGTCACATGCAGCACTCAATGAATATCAGGAAGTATTTCATTCTGTCCTGTTTAGAATATAATGTATTAGAGAATACAAAAAGTATAATTTTCTATATATATCACAGTCATTATGTTTGTGCTATGAAATTAAGAAAATTGTGTAACTTGCTTGTATTGTGTCAGTAATTTTCTTAACATGGCTTTCATAGGCAAGAGGGGTGTCTGTGTTTGTGTGTGTGTTGCTGTTATTAGTTTTATTTGTAGATAATTATTTTGGTGTAAACTTAGTGACTGAATGGGTTGATCACATCAATTGTGCATAAAATAAGTTGCTGAAAGAGTTACAGAATGCTTGTCAAAACGTTTAACAAATAACACTGTTTAGACAAAATCAATCTAAGAAAAACAAATACTCATTCTTACTGCAGTTTTGGGATACTTATATGTTTAAGAGCAAAGGATAAGAAAGAAAAGTACGTAGATTTTATTTCTTGGTAAATCTCAGCTGCTCCATCTTTGCCCTGGCAACCCCACTTCCGGTCTCAGTGAATGCTTCTGGAGTGGTACATTTTCATCTATGCCACTTCCCATTTACCCTTTCCAAGTGTCTCTCTTTTGTGGTTTCACTCTTCATTACCTTCTCCCTGTGTACCAGATTACAGTATAAACTGCAGGGTGTAGAGAGCAGCACTTGAAGACCCATATTCTCATCAGACAGGCAGCTAGTTTGAAGTCTGCCTCTTCTTAACCATGAGTATGCTAACAAATTCCTCACAGCATCCACCTTATCACTTGTAAAATAAACATTAAGAAAAAACAACTTACCTCCTGGTAAGTTATGCATGTAAAGCCTGGAGCAGGAGTTTGGCACATGATTAAATGCAACAAAAGATAATGGATGATGTTGATCAATACATAAAGAGAGACACCCTAGATAAATCAAAGGTTTGTAAAACCTCCACATTAATTCCTATGTTGAGATTTAAAATGAGAAAAATAAATTACTAAAAAAGGTTAAGATAAAATCAGTCTAGACTGATTTTATACCAGAGGGCTTCTTTATTATTTTAAAAAAAGAAAAGAGATTAAATAAGGTTGCATAGGTTATCAGAGATAAAGAGCTCAGCAAGCTTTTAATTAAGTTATTCCAATTATGGAAACAGTGCACAAAGATGCAGAAATTGTATCCTGATCTAGGAGCTAAGGGCCATTTTCGTTTCCTATCATACTATACCAAAACCTTTATGTTTCTACAGTGATCCCAGTAAACCTAGTGGTTTAAAAGAATACATATTAAAACAGCCCTTGCCTTTATAATATCAGAATTAGAAAAATTATCTGAGGGCAGACAGTGAGTGTAGTCGGATGTCGTAAGTAAAAAACCAAGGAAAATGCCACCAAATATTTTCAAATCAACAAAAAGAAATTTTTATGTCAGAGTGTTTTGCTTTTAGTGGGCATTTCATTGTACTAATAAAGCTTTTATGTATTTGCATACCAAACTTGTTAGTTCTAAAGCATTTTGAATGAGTACTGTGATTAACAATTGCATGAAAAAGATAGGAAAAGATAATGTGACCCCAAACAAGCATTGGTATTTGAGAGAACTAGTAAAATCTATAAAGACATAATATGTATTCATGCTAAATAGTCTAAAGACACATTACACATTGTCTTAACAACAAAATTTTAGATCTGTTCCTATAAAGTAAAACTTTCTACAGAAAAAATGGTATTTAAATATTTTTCGTGAGCTAAAATTAACCTTTGAATTTTAACCCATAGTAAAGGCTACAGGAAGTCATTTTAATTTGTTATCTGAAAATATTTTCTTTTTTCCCTTATGTTAGGTTTTGAAGTCTGTTTCCATAGAAACCACTTCATCAAGCAAGATCTTGAACTTTTTTTTTCTTTAGACACAAAATGGGCTTGACCATATCTCTTCTTATAGTGGTATAAACAGGCTAAAAATAGCCTTCAAAACAACTTTAAATGTAGGCTGATGTTTACAACATAACCCCTGTGGTCAGTAGCCAGAAAGTTCACGAAGTAGCTCTTTGATGGTTTGCCTGTATATTTCTCGGAGTAGAGGCTGCTGTGACAATGTTCTTCACCTCTTCTTTCTTCCCTCCTCCCTCTACTTCTTTCCTGTATTCGTTTCTGCTGCTATAATAAAGTACTGTAAACTTGGTGGCTTAATACAGCACAAATTTATTTTCTCTTACAGTTCTCAAGGGCAAAAATCCTAAATCACATTCACTGGTATAAAGTTAAGGTGTGGGCAGCGCTGTTTCCTTCTGTAGGCTCTAGTGGGAGAAACCTTTCCTTTGCCTTTTTAGCTTTTAGAGGCCTCCTATATTCCTCAATTGACCACCGCTTTTTTTCTTTCACTCCAAGTACTCCCTTCTATGTCATTTCTACAATCTCTCTGCTCTTATTCCTACCTCCTATAAGATGGTAATTCCTTGTAATTATGTTCCACTCACCTGGATAATCCAGGATAATCTCCCAATCATAAAATTTTTAATTAACTCACATGAGTAAAGACCTTTTTGCCATTTAAGGAAACATTCATAGGTTCTGGAGATTAGAGTATGGATTTATTTATCCTAACATACATTCTTTCTTCCTTTCCTTCATATTAGTGTTTATAAGGAAAAAAGACATAACATCCTTTGTAATCTTAGGTAATGAATAAAAAGAAACAAAATTTCTCACCTGCAAAGATTCAACTTAAAGATGGATTTGAAGACAACTAAGGAAATGTGACACAGCATCACATCACAACAAAGTCACCAGACAGCTTGCTCAGTAGAAGTTCAGAGAAGATAACATGCTTTTGTATTTACCTAATGCCTTAAATATTTGCATAGGATTTTATGTGCTGCAGCAAGGAGACTGATATGATTATGAGCTTTCCTGATTAGAAAATTAGGTCCAATGAGGCCAAGTGGCTTGCAGAAGATTAAAAAACCTTAGAATCACAAGGACTGTAAGTGAAGTAAGCTGTCTTCTATTTTTAAAAATTACACTTAATTGTACTTAGTTTTTTAAAATTATGCTCTGGGATACCTGTGCAGAACGTGCAAGTTTGTTATATAGGTATATACCTGCCATGGTAGTTTTCTGTACCCATCAACCCATCATCTACGTTAGGTATTTCTCCTCATGCTAATCCTTCCCTATCCCCCCTACCCCCCAACAGGCCACAGTGTGTGATGTTCCCCTCCCTTTGTCCAGGTGTTCTCATTGTTTACCTCCCACTTATGAGTGAGAACATGC
Source organism: Cacajao melanocephalus (assembly GCA_963573385.1). Classification (NCBI taxonomy): domain Eukaryota; kingdom Metazoa; phylum Chordata; class Mammalia; order Primates; family Pitheciidae; genus Cacajao; species Cacajao melanocephalus. The sequence goes on along the minus strand of CAUYLG010012902.1, from coordinate 8,048 downwards.
AGTTTTTGGTTTCCTGTTCCTGTGTTAGTTTACTGAGAATGATGGTTTTCAACTTCATCCATGTCCCTGCAAAGGACATAAACTCATCCATTTTTATGGCTGCATAGTATTCCATGGTATATCTGTGCCACATTTTCTTTATCCAGTCTATAATTAATGGGCATTTGGGTTGGTTCCAAGTCTTTGCTATTGTGAACAGTGCTGCAATAAACACATGTGTGTGTGTGTCTTTATAGTAGAACGATTTATAATCCTTTGGGTATATACCCAGTAATGGGATTGCTGGGTCAAATGGTTTTTCTGGTTCCGTATCCTTGAGGAATGCACTGTCTTCCACAATGGTTGAACTAATTTACACTCCCACCAACAGTGTAGAAGCATTCTAATTTCTTCACATTCTCTCTAACATTTGTTGTTTCCTGACTTTTTAATGATTGCCATTCTAACTGGCATGAGATGGTATCTCATTGTGGTTTTGATTTACATTTCTCTAATGACCAGTGATGATGAGTTTTTTTCATATGTTTTTTGGCCACATAAATCTCTTCTTTTGAGAGGCGTTTGTTTATATCCTTCACCTACTTTTTGGTGGGTTGTTTTTTTCTTGTAAATTTGTTTAAGTTCCTTGTAGAGTCTGGATATCAGCCCTTTTTCAGATGGATAGATTGCAAAATTTTTCTCCCATTCTGTAGGTTGAATGTTCACTCTGATGATAGTTTCTTTTGCTGTGCAGAAGCTCTTTAATTACATCCCATTTGTCAGTTTTGGGTTTTGTTGCTATTGCTTTTGGTGTTTTACTCATGAGATCTTCGCCCAGCTCATGCCTATGTCCTGGTGTTGCCTAGGTTTTCTTCTAGGGTTTTTATGTTTTTAGGTCTTATGTTTAAGTCTTTAATCCATCTTGAGTTAATTTTTGTATAATGTGTAAGGAAGGGTTCCAGTTTTAGTTTTCTGCATATGGCTAGCCAATTTTCTCAACACCACTTATTAAATAAGGAGTCCTTTCCCCATTGCTTGTTTTTGTTAGGTTTGTAAAGATCAGATGGTTGTAGATGTGTGGCATTATTTCTGAGGCCTCTGATTCCATTGGTTTGTGTATCTGTGTTGGTATCAGTACCATGCTGTTTTGGTTATTGTAGCCTTGTAGTTTGAAGTCAGGTAGCATGATGCCTCCAGCTTTCCTTTTGTTTAAGATTGTCTTGGCTATATATTTCTATGCACCAATAATAGATGAATAGAGAGCCAAATCATGAGTGAACTCCCATTCATAATTGCTACAAAGAAAATAAAATTCCTAGGAATACAACTTACAAGGGATGTGAAGGACCTCTTCAAGGAGAACTACAAACCACTACTCAAGGAAATAACAGAGGACACAAACAAATGGAAAAACATTCCATGCTCAAGGATAGAAAGAATTAATATCGTGAAAATGGCCATAGTGCTTAAAGTAATTTATAAATTAAATGCTATCCCCATCAAGCTACCACTGACTTTCTTCACAGAATTATTTAAAAAACTACTTTATATTTCATATGGAACCAAAAAAAGCTGTCTCCTTCCTGAGTGCTTTTTATCATTGTAGTTGAAAAATGTCAGGTGTGAAGAGTATAGTTGATATATTCACCACTTGTGAGAAGTATTTGTACAAATGAGTTTAACAATGCAGATTTTGGGAATATATATATATATATATATATTCTCTCTTTTTTTAAGAATCTAAGCTAACATAAGGCTTAGATTTTGAATGATATGTTAAATTATTTCTTGGAGAACTTGGTTTTCACTCTATCTACATTGGATTAAAAAAAAAACTTACTGGTAAATCTTTGATAATTGTACAAATGTCTAACAGAAAACAAAAATAAATCAATTGTGATCCCATCCAGCAGATAAGTGTTTTTCTTAGAATGATTGATTCATATTGTATCTCCTATGGATTTTGTTTTACAAATACATATGAGTTTTGTTTGTTTTATTTTGCAAAACTGAAAATGTATTGCTATCTCATTTTGGATTATTAGAAACAAGATAGTTATAAATGTTTTCTCATTGTTAAATAATTCTACTAGGTTAATAATTATGTTATATTGTATGCATATAAGATTATTTTTAATATATAAAATGCAAAGTGAAATTGCACTTCAGATGCTTCATGCTAAGATACAATTTTCAAAGCCAACCACTATCCATTAGAATTATTTCAGTAGTTTTCTGTGAATGCCCATTTCCTTGGCATTTTATCAGTATTGGATATACACTTTTCAATGTTTCAGTTAAATTATCTACTATACTATTTATTTGTTATTATAATTTTCTGTTACTTGGTTGACAACCATAAAGATTAACTTTCTTTTGTCTCTGTTTATTGATTATTAAGAATCGTTCTTTAATATCCTATGCCCATTTTTAAATTTGTTTATCAATATTAATATTAATTAATATTATCAAACCTCAGCAACCTGGTGTACAGAGCTCTCAAATTGGACATTTTGCTGTCACCAGTTAAAAGCTTCTATTTTTTTTTTTTAAGAAAGAAAAAAAAACACTCACCTTTGGTTAGTCAGCTTCAAGAGTCATTAATAATATGTTTATATTATAAATATATTTACTGTTTTAAGTAGTTTTTCTTCATGTAGTTAATATCAAATGCTCTATAACACTACATTTAATTATGAGAAAAAGTGTAGCTATACAAATTATAGGCCACATGAATTCTTCCTATATATACAAAATATGGGATTCTAACAATATTGCTGTGTGTTCAATGGCTTTGTTAACTCTAAGCTGGTTATAGGTAGAATGGGAGCAATCTTTCCTTCTTATCTCAAGTTCTCTTATTAGTCTTTTTTGAACCCTCTTCCAAGGAGGCTTTCTGAAATAATCTATGCTCCTCAATCCACACCCTTTCCACAAATACACAATGTACTTATTGCTATGTTAGCCCAGTAGGTACATGAGTCTGTGCAGACACAGATTGACACAAAACACGTAGGATGTTATGTCTATAGCTTGGGGTATCCATTAAAGTCACACGTGGGAGTGAGGTTCTTTTATGAAACTGGAAACTGTGCAAACCACTCTCCAATGCTGACACTCTCTGAACAAATCAACTCATTATTCAAAATTCAACTAGAATGTCACCTTCTAAGGAAAGTCCTCTCTAATGCCCCTGACCAAGTCATTCTATTTCTGTTTTTCTCATAGCCCAATTTATATTTCTTCATCAGTCATCAAAATTTTGTCATTTATATAAAACTTTAGTTATTATTTAACTTGCCCATATTACTATAAGAATTTTTTATATGCCTAACTCATAGAAGGATGAAAAAAAGAATATTTGTTGAGGAAATAGGGGACCTTATTTGAGATATGTGACTCAATTTAATTGTTACCTCCTAGACATTTCTTACAATTTTTTTCTAAAAAATTAGGTATCACTTTCTACTGAACAGACTCCACACTGCACTTATGTGTTTAACAAAAGAAATAACACTCATTATAATAATTTTATAGTGTGAAATTTCAAAGTAGCATTTTTGTCTTAGTCCATTTAGACTGCTATAACAAAATATCATAGTCATAGACTACGGGGCTTAAGAAACAACAAACCATGTTTCTCGCAGTTCTAGAGGCTGGGAAGTCAAAGATTAAATCTCAGGGAGATTTGACATTTGGTGTGGATTCATTTCCTTTTGAATGGTGCCTTCACACTGGGCTCACATTATGCAAGTGGCTGATTAGCTTTCTGGAGGTCTCTTTTTTAATGGTGCTGATTCCAATCATAAGATCTCCCAAAGATCCAATCTTCTAATACTGTCATCTTAGGGCATAGAATTTCAATATTTGAATTTCAAGGGAAACCAAACAATTCATAGCACATTGTTAATCATTCAATAAAGTTTATTTACCTGTAAATACAAATATAAAATATTTCATGAAAATATTGAATAGGAAAAGCAATAACAGGCTTTTAACTCACACTATGTTAATAAGAATCATAAAGGAAGAACCATAATAGATACACAAAGAAATAACTTTTAGGTCAGATGAGATATTTAATACATAGACAAATTCAGTCTTACTTGGTATGGAGCAGATATTTTATTTAACGTAAAAGAAAAATCATGGTTATTGTCTATTCTTCTAGAAGCGTTTATTTCATTTTCCTGATATAAAGGATCAATTCTACATTTCTTGCTAATTAAGAAAAAAAAGGTTTGTTATAGTTGTTGGTCTACTAATGTTTCACACAAAACTGCCATAAAGAATGGTACAAAAAATCAGGCTCAATTTTGAATGTGACTTTCTTGGAAAGCTTTAGGTTTTATTACAGCCCAAAGCATTAAATATTACCTTTTGTCTCTACTTTAGTTCATACAGAAATATAATATTTTTTGATAAAATTTTGGGTCACTGAAAATTTCAACAAAATAAAATTGTCTAGAATTGAACTTTTCTTCTAATGTGTTGAAGCAGTATAAAATAACATTAAACAACAGGGATGAGTAAATAAGATAGACCTGATTCAACAGTAGTCTCTGATCACTAGTGCATTTGTGAAGTTAGAAAAATTAAATACATTCCCTAAATCTTTTTTTTCTATAAATGGGCAGAAATATTAGATGACCCTCATAAGTGTTTTGTTTTTTTTGAATATTGAATAAGACTAAACACTAAGGACATGGCCTAGGACAAAGGCACATAGGAAAATTATCTTTGAGAAAGAAGTAAGTAAAAGCAAATGATGGTCAGATATGGTGGCTCACACCTGTTGTCTCAGCAGTTTCAGAAGCGAGGTGGGAGGATCTCTTGAACACAGTAGTTTAATACCAGCCTGGAGACATAGACTCTGCCTCTCCAAAAAGTTTAAAAAATTATTAGCTGAGTGTGGTGGCTTGTGCCTGCAGTCCCAGCTACTCAGGAGGCTGAGGTGGAAGGATCCCTTGAGCCTGGGAGTTCAATGTTACAGTAAGCCATGATTGTGGCACTACACTTCAGCCTCAGTGACAGAGCAAGACTCAGTCAGAAAAAGATTAAAAAAGAGAAGGGATCAAGGTGAACAGGAGGCAGGACTAGATTGCAGCTCTGACTCGGATAGACAGACTAGCCTGTGGAGGCTCGTATCATGCATTTTTGATCTAGAATGACAGCAGGAATAAATCAGGAAACCTAAGAGGACCCAAAGACTCTCTGAAGGAAGCAGATTGTTCCTGCAGGACCCAGGAGACACCCCAGATACTCTGAGTGCCCAAACTGTGGAAGCAGAAAAGGGAGATTGTCTGCCCCAGAATACATACCCCGACTGGGGAAACTGAAAAAAGAAAGAGGAGACAATTTTGACCTTTCCTGGAGCTGAGTCAATTTAGAGACCTGAGCAAAACAGAGACCTGAGCAAAATACTTGGGTAGAGGAAGCAGCAGGAAAAGCCCTAGGAACTTACCGGGTCCCCTAGAAAGCTGTTTTTGCCTGGCTTCATGGAGGCCTACAGAAGTTCCTGGAAAAGGCCAAAGGGAGAAGAAAATCTTGAGCTAAATCTTGTAACAAATGAACTGATAGAGAAGCCTCCTGGCCAGAGCTCAGAGCAAGACATGAATCTGGTGTGACTCCACAGGTGAGGGAAGAAAAAAAGCCATATTTATTTTTGTATCTGGGAGGCAGGTATCCTAAGACAAGCTCTCAGCTCTGCTTGCCCACTACCTGGAAATAGATTCAGTGCTGTTGGCTGAAATGCAGTGGGAATGAGACTGGCCCTTGGGATTGCTTGGAAGCTGAATAAGATCTGTGACTGCCAGCTTTTCTCCATTTCCCTCACAACTTGCATGACATAGTAGAGACAATTAAAATTCTCCCAGGGACAAAACTCCATTGAACTAGGAACCTTACCTCAAACCCTCACAGCAGCCACAGAATGAACAGCTCAAGGATAGTCTAATTTCAGATACGCCTAGCCCTGTCCCCACTCAATGGTCCTTCCCTACCCATCTTTGTAATTGAAGACAAATGGCATATACTCTTGAGAGTTCTAGGGCCCTGCCCACTGCCTGTTCATCCCTATACTACTACAGCTTATGATCTCTGGAAAGTGCCACCTCCTGGCAGGAGGCCAAACAGCACAAAAATAGTGCATTAAACAACCAAAATCAAGGACCTTACAGAGTCCATTTCACCACCCCTGCCACCTCCACCAGAACAGGTGCTGGTATCCATAGTCTAGAGACTCACAGACAGTTCATATCATGTGCAGACAATCCTCACTACCAGCCTGAAGCCTGGTAGACTTTCTGGGTATCTAGATCTGGAAGAGAGATAACAATCACTACAGCTTGGCTCTCAGGAAGCCACATCCATAGGAAAAGGGGGAGTGTACTACATCAAGGAAATACCTTGTAGGACAAAAGAAAATGAACAACAGCCTTCAGCCATAGACCTTCCCTCTGAGAGAGCCTACCACAGTGAGAAAAAAACAGAAAATTAACTCTGGCAAGATGGCAAAACAAGGTTCTTCAACATCTCAAAAAAAATCACACTAGCTCACCAGCAATGGACCCAAACCAAGAAGAAATCCCTTATTTACTTGAAAAAAAATTCAGAGGGTTAGTTATTAAGCTAATCAGTGAGACATCAGAGAAAGGCAAACCCGAATGTAAGGAAAAAAAAAAAAAAGATACAAGAAGTGAAGGGAGAACTCTTCAAGGAAATAGCACAAATTAAAAAGCAATCAAAACTTCAGGAAACAATGAACACACTTATCAAAATGCAAAATGCTCTGGAAAGTCTCAGCAATAGAATTGAACAAATAGAAGAAATAAATTCAGATCTTGAAGACAAGTTATTTGAATTAAACCAATCCAAGAAAGATAATAAAAAAGAATAAGAAAATATGAACAAAGCCTCCAAAACGTCTGGGATTATGTACAATGACCAAATATAAGAATAATCAATGTTCCTGAGGAAAAAGATAAATCTAAAAATTTGGAGAACATATTTGGCAGAATAATTGAAGAAAGATTCTCAGGCCTTTGTAGAAACCTAGACATTCAAATACAATAAGCACAAAGAACACCTGGGAAACTCATCACAAAGAGATTATCATCTAGGCACATTGTTATCTTAGGTTTATCTTAAGTTAAGATGAAGGAATCTTAAGAGCTGTGAACAAAAGCACTAGATAACCTATAAAGGAAAACGCATCAAATTAACAGCAGACTTCTCAGCAGAAACCAAACAAGCTAGAAGGAATTGGGATCCTATCTTCAGCCCCTTAAACAAAACAATTATCAGCCAAGAATTTTGTATCCAGTGAAACTAAGCTTCATATAGGAAGGAAAGATACAGTCTTTTTCAGACAAATGCTTGAAGAATTCACCTTACCAAGTCACCCTTATAAAAACTGCTAAAAAGAGCTCTAAATCTTGAAACAAATCCTGGAAACACATCAAAACATGACCCCTTTAAAGCATAAATCCTAGAAGACCTATAAAACAAAAATATAAGTTAAAATAAAAAAAAATAAAAAAAGAGGCAACAAAAACACAATAAATATGAGAGATCCAAGATGGCCAATTAACAACAGCTCAGGATTGTAGCTCCCAATAAAAGCACAGAGAGCGTGTGGACACCGCAATTTCAGACGAATTTCTGTTGCCCACAAACTGGGAGCTACCCAATTGAGGAGCCACTCAGGATGCCAGCGCGACTCTTTTGGCCGGCGCAGCTGTTTTGCCGGCGCCCCAGCACGGCGTGGCGCTTCTCAGTGCAGAGTATACGCGACTGGGTTCCCTTTGAGTCGAGCTCGGCTGGTCCCATCCCCACAAGAATAGCAATTGGAAGCGCTGAGGACTGAGAGTTTCAGAGTAAGCACAGCTGAACCCGGGAAAGACTAGCTCTGCGGGGACAGGGCGTCTGCTGAAGGAAAACTAAGAAACAGAAAAAACTTCATCACCAACAAGCCGGACATCCACTCAGACCCAATCTGAAAGTCGGCAATTACAAAGATGACAGGTGGATAAATCCACAAAAATGGGAAGAAACCAGTGCAAAAAGGC